>JZKD02S1674184.1:48858-60878 GCA_000966675.3 Picea glauca
AATTTTATTTAATTTTATAAAAAAATCACTGCATAATATTTTTAGGTGAGATTATGATTCGGTGAAATGAAAAAACCGTATCTCTAAAAATACACAACGGAAAATTATGGAAAAAATCTATTCATAATTGTTAAAATGTTCTCATCAAAAGGGTATTTTTAGATTTTACTTTTATGTAAAAATTAAGATAGATACATGTTGTAGAAAAACATGTGTTTAAAATATGCAACGTTTTCAACTTGGTCAACTTAAAAAAATTCTTGAAATTATAATATTCATCCATTAGAGTCAAAATTATAGTCATAATAAAATAGAGTCTCTCTAGATTGTTGTTGTATATTTCATTTCTTAAAAACATAATCTTAATAACAGATACATTGTTGTGGAAAACAATAACTCATTATCATTCATTTTATATTTAACGAACATACTGTTAAACAATTGTCAAATTGACATATCAAATCTTGATAAAAAAAAAATTTAAAATAGTCATTGGAAAGATAACAAAATTATTTACAAGTTTTGTTTTTACTGTAAAGTGAAATTCTAAATAAAAAAAATACTTTTGTATGCCAGAAGTTGAAGAACTTGTGAAAATACAATTTTTTTTGTCATAAAACAAGCAAAAGTGTTACCCAGCTTCATGATTTTACCCCCTAACATTTTTGGTCATAGATTAGTTTTTACATTACAATATTTATGTTAACATGTTTGAAGTTATAAAAGATGCATCTTTCTAATTTTATTCATTATAGGCTTATAATTATGTCTTCCGTTTTGAGACCTATGATTATGTTTTTATAGATATTTTATCCTTAACCTTTGTTATATATCTCTAATATAAATTTCAATTATATAAGAAAATCCCTCAATTACCAAATCTTAAGGTTTACTTTGTACACTAAAAAAATTTATATTTTTTCTCTTTAATTCCATCTTAATATAATCAAATCTCATATGAATCATTTTTGGATTAATTTAATATTTGTTTAACTGTAGCATGATAATGATTCCATTTAAAGATGATGGAAGGTCTTTGACATACTTCTACTTCGTCATCATCTATAAGATTCAATTTTGTTAAATAATTCATGTTTTGGGTTTGCATGCACAATGATAGAGAGGGGAATTTCGCTCCGAAGCTTAACCTACGTATTAAAATTTGATTCAAATTAAAGAAATTTGAAAATAATTGTTATAGTGTGTATAATTACCCGATAGGGGTACATCTAATGGAAATGGGCACTTTTAATACATTTTTAATCCTTAATTTGTTTTCTATGGATAAGATTAAATCTTGAGTGAATATTCTTCGTCGTGAGGGTTATGATTTGAAGTATTAACTTCCTTGATTTTGTAAATATGTATGTTTATTTGTTTACTTTTTTACAATTGGAATTCATGAGAGAAGAGATAGACACAATAATAATTTGTATTGCACATAATAACCTGAGATACATCACAATTAAATAAGTGTTGTGAGATCCAACTTATTCCACTCTTGGAGGGAGAGGTTGAGAGAATCTCTCAACATCCTCCAACAAACCAAATCCAATCCCTAAACTCTAGTATGCAACATTAATTAGGCATTATCTCTAACACCCCCCGTTAATGCCTACATTACAAAACTTCACAAATTACATAACAGAAAAGGTTACAACACTTTGTCTGGCATGGTCTTCATCAACTTCTACACTCACTTTGATGCCTCCAGACTGCGCTTTTTCTCATCCTCATCTTCGAGCTTACCATTCAACTCATTTACAATGTAAATTCTTCAAACCATCATTCATGAACTTGCACAATAGATAATATTGACAAACTCGGCTCACCGGGGCTTCCATGAGAAAAGTTGTCAAGTAATGAATCATCCTATGGACATACCTCCATCTGTTAGATATTTCTCTTTCGACTATCTGTCAGTTTGTAGAAAGGAAATCTAGGTACAAAATGCCTTCAAAAATCAATGATACAAGTGACTTCCAATCATAAGAACAATTGTTCTTGAAACCGAGGCTGCCAGCTTATATCAAGATACAAAAGTTCCTATTTTCTTTTACATAAACACATAAACACAAAAAAAAATTAAGCGCACACACACACACACACACACACACACACACACACACACACACATGTGTGTGTGTGTGTATAAAAAACAAGATAAACCATCTACGGTGGTTTCCACAAGTAGCGGTTTACACTTAACATTTTTATTGACCCATCGCCAAGCGCGCAACATATTCAATGAAGAGATTATTGTGATCTCATCTCTTTTCAACGTGGATGATTCAGGTGGATATCGGTGGCCACCCACCTTTTCCAACTAGCTCAAAACAATTTTATGACAATTTTGGTAATTTACTATTTTTAGCAGTTTTTAACTTTCGGGGGCATTTTGAGGCCCTAAACGACGTTTTTGGGAAAAAGGGGAGAAATATGGAAGTTCCTTCCATATTGCCTCCAAAATGAATATGCTCGACAATACCTTTCCAACGGGTTATCATGCGCCTAAAACGAAGATCATATGCAAAAGTTATGACCCGGGGAATTTGATGTACTAACTTACCCAAATGGGGCCCACATGAATTTTGGCACTTCATCTCCTAGGGTTGGGTTTTTGGATGTCTAGGGTTTTTGGAATTCCTGTTTATTGTAAAAAGGCCTTCATAGCGTCATTGTAATCATCTTCTTGCGAATGCGAGTAGCCGTCACATCTATTCTCAAAGATAAGCTGCCACCATTCTAGCGAGTCTTTCACTCTGTATTTTTTATAGTTTCTGTACATTTCTTTCATTAATAGAAATTGTGCATTACTGTATATCTGTGTTTATGGTTGCATCTATGATACATTTCTTGTTATATTATTGAATATCGGCGATATCTCTGTGCATTTCTTTATTATATCTCCACTCTCATTTCGTGTCGAAAATAATCTGGATTAGTGGTATCAGAGCATACTGCTCTTGATCATTTTTTTTCCAGTGCATGTCCCCGATGAGGTCCGAGTATAGAAAGTTGGGTCTTGAGCTTGTCTCTCTTGAAGACAATCGTTCTCGCACACCCAAGAAACCCTCCATGGCAGAAGAAAAAAAAAATGACGGAGCAAACGATCATATAAATCTGTTGCTTGAGCAAACTCTCACGCGTCAGAGGGATGAAATGATGGAGAATTTTTACCACATCCTTCAATGCCTGTCGATAGCAACAGGTGCATCTTCATAAAACAACCACTTTGGAAGCACTTTTGCTTTCAAGGTACATGTTAATTTTGATATTCCCATATTTGAAGGTCAAATAGATGCGGATGCCCTAGTCAAATGGTTAAATCTGCGAGACGGTTATTTATCTGTTCACCATTTTTCCGACAGGGAAAAGATCATCTTCACACTCCTTAAATCTCTCCCCCATGTCAAAAATTGGTGGAAAACTTACTGGGAGAAAAGTTCCACAGAGGAGTCTGGAATTTATGGGGTCGAGCCCACTTGGGATTTTTTTGTGGATGCGGTAAAAGAACAATATTACTCTGTTGGCAACTATGAGGACCAATACATGAGATGGACCACATTGCGGCAAGAGAGGGGCCAAGTAGTTCCAGAACTCACCAATACATTCCATACCTTGCACACCAAGTTGGGTATCAAAGACTCTGAACGAAATTTGGTTCTGAAATACTATGGGGCTCTACACGGATACATCCAAACTGAAATGGATTTTTTGGACATCTCATCACTCGGTGATGCTTATCGATATGTTGTTAAAATCGAGCAGAAATTTAAGCACCAGAACAAACAGGAGTTTGGGTCTACATATCCACAACAACCAAAGTATGACAAAGATGGTCCTAACAAACAGTCTCCCGAAAACCAGTCCAAGCCACAGGAAAAGAAGGGTCACAGGAAGACAAAGAAGGACACCAGAAAATGGTGCGATTCCACAAAATCCCCTGGCACAACACTGATGAATGTCGCTCAAAACATTCATTGGTGGTTGAGATCAAAGACAAGGATCCAAACCCTGATTCAGAATCTGATTCTAAAAATACTCGTAAAGGACAGATCATTGACATAGACCCCATTGCTATTGTCGTGACCGCATCAATTCAACCAGAAGAACCAACAGATCTTGAAGAGGGGGAGCACCTTTTTCATTCACAGATGTGGGTGAAGGGGGCCTCGCTGCATTTTATTGTTGATAGTGAAAGCCAAAAGAACCTCATCTCAACAAAGGTCTTCAAACAGTTGAGATTGTTGACAACACCACACCCACAACCATACAACATCGGATGGCTTCGCCAAGAACAAGATCTTCGTGTCAGCCAACAATGTCGATTGTCATACGGCATCCATCCCTTCAAGGATGAGGTATTATGTGATTTTTCCCCACTGGATGTCTGTGATGTTCTCTTGGGCCAACCATATATGTGGAGACACCATGTTTTTTATGAGTCTCGACCTCGCAGTGTCATTGCTTCTCTAGGGGGTCATCTCTACAGAATGCCAGAGGTAGTTTCGACTATTGTTACACCTAAAAAGTGCCGCAAGGTAGTATTTCATACTGCAAAATTCATCTTCTTCACAATCCGTTCAAAAGGGGAACATAAGGACATTGCAAGTACTATAGCCTCGCCCCAAACACCTTCTATTCAACAGAAGCAGGTCAACAAGGTTGCAGCAAAGCGCAAAGATTCCTTCTGCACATTGTCCTCTCGTGTAGCTCGACTTGTTGAACAATCTCAGCCTCAATAGGTTTGTGACAGACTTCCACAAACTAAGCAACACAACATCTCCAGCAAGGCAAGCAGCTCACCAAAATTCAGATTCAACAAACATTTTTTTCTCTCCCTCGGGCACTCAACGAAATGGAGACCATTTCTTCCTAAGGAGGGAGGATTGATCCAGGTGGATATCGGTGGGCACCCACCTTTTCCAACTGGATCAAAATAGTTTTCTGGCATTTTTAGTAATTTACTATTTTTAGCAGTTTTTAACTTCTGGGGCCATTTTGAGGCCCTAAACGACGTTTTTTTGGAAAACGAGGAGCAATATAGAAGTTTCTTAAATTGCCTCAAAAATGAATCTCCTCGACGATATCTTTCCAACGTGCTATCATGCGCCTAAAAATGAGACCGTATGCAAAAGTTACGACCTCGAGAAGTTGATGTACTAACTTACCCAAACGGGGCCCACATGACTTTTTTCGCTTCATCTCCTAGGGTTAGGTTTTTGGATGTCTAGGCTTTTTGGCATTCCTGTTTATTGTAAAAAGGCCTTCAGAGCCTCATTGTAATCATCTTGTTGTGAGTGCGAGTAGCCGTCACATCTCTTCTTAGAGATAAGCTGCCACCATTCTAGCGAGTCTTTCACTCTGTATTTTTTACAGTCTCTGTACATTTATTTCATTAATAGAAATCATGTATTACTGTATATTTGTGTTTATGGTTGCATCTCTGATACATTTCTGTTATATTATTGAATATTGGCGATATCTCTGTGCATTTTTTTATTATATCTCCTCTCTCATTTCGTGCCGAAAATAATCCGAATCAGTGGAAGCCTGCATTGATTTCTTATAGCCAAGGCAATGGCCTTCCAACAAACTAAATCTTTAAACAATGGCACTTTCACATAGAAAATACTTGACACTCTTCAATCATTCGATGGACTTCAAGTAATGACGACTTCTTCCACGAATAAGTGAAAACTTTCATGAATTTTTCAAAATGCAGAGATTGCCTCCCTTGTCAGAGCAAGGACACCTTCTTCATCAGAGCCACCACGCTTCCGTTGCGATCCATTGAAGCTCCTGGTATATACACCACAAATACAAAATTTAGGGAGCAGTCTCTTATGCACAAGGAATCCAACCTCAACAAACCGTCTTTCAATTGACTCGTAGCAAGCTACTTCTTGCACAGGCTCTTTTTACTGTAATAGATCGACCAGGAAATAATAGTGGAGGCTAGGCAATGAGAATTTGCACTCTGATGCATCTCCTCTTACATGCAGCGTCATCGGTCTTCACCAGTGACATAATATCCTCCATGCATCACCTTGGATGGGTTTGCTTCCCACCATAAAATGGCTCGTTTGTGCAGGCTCCTCCAGCCAGCTCTCTATCTCACACTCATGCACAATAGCTCCACGACTTCACATCTCAGAGACAACATATCTGCAACGACTCCTTCAGCCTCATCTCAAACAAAACAAAGAGTTATCTCTCAGCTACATGCAACACACAAAAATCTTTTTCATTTTCACAACAATTTAATAGAGACTCTATCACCCTCTCTCCTCAGCTCTGATACCAAATTTGAATTCATGAGAGCAGAGATAGACACAATAATAATTTGTATTGCACATAATAACTTGAGATACATCACACTTAAATAAGTGTTGTGAGATCCAACTTATTCCATTCTTGGAGGGAGAGGTTGAGAGAATATCTCAACATCCTCCAACATACAAAATCCAATCCTTAAACTCTAGTATGTAACATTAATTAGGCATTATCTCTAACATTTACATTTACCAAATCTGATTAAGAAATCACTGTGTTGTACAATTGATTGCAACGTTTATTTGATTAACAATGGAGTATGTGATTAGAGTAATGTTTTGACACGATTGAATAGCTCACATATTTTTTTCTTTTTTGGATGGATTACAAGTATATAGATGGATGGCAGGTGTCAAATTTCACCATATTCACTTCCTCACATATCTTTTACAAACTGATGACCACTAGCATTTCATTGGTGGGCGTTTCATATTTACGATAGAGTGCTATGTACATGGATCGCCCAGGGAATCGAAGCATTGTACAGGGATAGCCGAGGGACTCGAAGCATTGGAGCACAAGCAAGGGTTGCCCAGGGATTCGAAGCAAGGGATTACAAACGTATTGGAGCATAGGCAAGGAAAGAGAAGGATGATTTACTATTTGATTTAGGTTTCGATCTACTATTTACTATTTAAATTTCTGATTTAGTTTTATTATTTACAGTTTTTGGCAATGAGCAATTTAGGTTTACGGATCACCTATTTAGGTTTACTGTTTAAGATTTTTGGCATTATTGTTTACCGTTCATTCAAGTTTTAAATACATTGAACTCCCAATCTCGTGATTATCAGGGAAGAAAGAATATTCAAGTTTTAAATATATTCAATCCCAATCTCATGGCGATCATGACGCCTTTCTAATTGAACTAAAAACTGTGAGATCAATAACCATAAACCACCTTCAGAGACATATTGAAGTATACCCGGTAAAAATCTAAATACTGCTTCTCACGTTATGGTACTCTTCAGCTACTGACTCATTCCTAGACTGGACTTTGTCCAAGTTCCTTTGCAATCAAAGGAACGCTTCCGAAAAGAACCATAGAGACGTGAGACCCTGACCAAAGACTCTAAAATTTATTTATTAATTAATATTATAATAATACGACAACCAGATCATAACTTGCATTGTTGCATGAGAACCGCTTCCAACATTTTCAACATCTAGTTCCCAAGCTCTCGAAGTTCCGGGAGCTTGGGAACTAGTTGGGAACTTCTCCAATTGGCTGGGAACTCTTTTGAGAACTTGGGAGCTTTTTAGGAGCTTCAACATCAAAGAAATGGGAGCTTGGGAACTAGTCTCCTAAAAGAAGAGCTTTAAATTATAATTATATTAAATTAAAATGTAAATATATTTATTCCTTTATTACAAATACATAATTTCTTACAAATATTTTCATTATATTTATTCAAGATAAATCAATACCCTATCCACGACAAGCATTTGCTTACTCTGTAGTTGATATCAACCAACCATATCATTGACTTTTATTGTATTTTCATATTATAAGAGTAGTACTATTTTTTTTTTTCAATAAAAAAAAATAATGCTTCAAATTTATAAAGATGTTTAAAGTTTATATTCTTAAAGTTTAATTTTAAAAAGATGTTAAAATTGTATATATGTATTTCAATTTTATTTCTCATTTTTTAATGGAATATTTATGGATATTAAAGTTTCATTATTGTGTTAAATATATTCATATAATTATTAGCACTAATTAAATTAGTAATTTTAATATTGTAGTTGTTGCAATAAGAGAAACATTGTCCTCTATTCAACTTCAATTTGATTGAAATAAGATTTAAAATGTATCAATATCTCTATACATTGTAATCTAAAGTATCATTTTAATCTAATTTTTTTTTTTTATATTTTTTTAATATATATTATTGTCGCTCCCAAATTCAAGTTTCCTGTAAATTTGAGGGAAACTTCTACTCGTGGACACTAGTATCCATGTTCCCACGTTTCAGAAACTCATGCAACATAGATCATAAGTATTGATTTACTTCATTTTTTACTTTTTCAAATTAAAAAAAATTAATAATTATGGTTAATGTTGGTTATTAAAGTTAAAGTTAAAATAAATTTAAATTTAAATTTATTCCTATTAAAATTAGAATTAAAGATATTAATAACACATTAATTAATAAAATTAAGTAATTTTAATTAAAATAAAAATAAAAATTATTAATAATATATTAATTACTAGAGTTAAAGTTATTAGAATGAGAATTAATATATTAATTAATACATTATTATAGTAAAAAATAGTTAAATTGTTCATCATCTTGTTATGGCCTTTAGGCGTTCATCTATATTTTGAATGAATCGTTCTAAATGTAGATTCCACTTAAGCAATAGTGTGAATATGCCAAATATCGGTTAAGGTTATTATATATTATAATATTTTTCTTTTGGTTTTTATTTAATGAGATTTTTGAATTCTTTGTGCAACACGTTCATATTTATTTATTAAAAATTTCAAATAAATATATATAAATGTATAATAATGTCTTAGGATAATATGTGAAGGATACTTTTCTTTTAGTTTTTATTTATTAAGATGTTCATATTTATTCATTAAAAATTTCACATAAATATATGATAAATGTATAATAATGTATTAGGATAATATGTGACCGATAATTTATTTTTGGTTTTTATTTACTTAGATGATTTTTGGTCTAAGACGTTAATATTTATTCATTAAAAATTTCAAATAAATATATGATAAATGTATAATATTATTTTAAGATAATATGTGAGGGATAATGTGCATGGCTTGCAAATAATATTATATGAAATTTGGATATAAAAGTATTATAAATGTATGTATGTTGTTAGAGAATGCAATTTTTTTAAGTAATGTATTTTTTTTTTTTAAAAGTGTTTTTGATGGGGTGACATGTCGCGCATCAAGGCTACATGGGGTGGAGCTAGGCTCGACCATAATTAAGGCAGGCCGACTCCCATCCCCTCAACATTAAGGATGGGAGCAGGCCCCAACCACCAGCCTCATGTCATGGGACTTCTCACTCGCGTGAACAGTCCAATGGTGGAGCCTGTCCCGTTGCTCCTCCCAGATGTCATCAAACTTTGCCATGGCTTCCTCCATTTTGAATTTGGCCCACACTAGACACGCAACATTGATCTCTGGTGCAGCCACCATAACACCCTCTGCATTTTAGCCATCAGAATTATCATCCCAATGCCGCGAGAGAGAGGGAAACCACGTCGTGGCTCCGCCTGGTATACCTTCACTGCACGTTAGAAGAGACAACAACGGTTGGAGCGCGCACTGTCTATGGCTTGAACTCAACTCGCGTGCAGTGCAACAACGGTTAGGTCGCCTCCCATGGCGCATGTGGAGGAGGTCTTCCAGAAGGATCCAATTAGGGCTCCTCCGGAGCATCTTCTTTTCACGTTACCCGATAATTGGCAACCACCAAGCAGCTTCCTGGGGGAAGCCACCAAGGCCGCCACTATGGAGCAGCAAGGACACAACACCAGGGAAGCTCAATTGGAAGAGTTTACCACTTGCTACATTGAGGAGGAGATTCCGAAAGAGCTGGGCTCTCAGGATGTTGCACTTGCAACCGACCACATTTCTTCTAGAGCCATGGAGAGCGACAAGGAGAAGAAGGCATAGGAACAAGGTCAGAGCACAACCATGGAGTAGCAGAGCGAGGCAACAACAACCGAGGCTGCGGAGATCAAGTCGGATGGCATGGCGAAGGAGGGTGGCAAGGTCCTTGCACCACCTCCCATCTTGACCATACAGGGACAGTGGCGTGTCCCACCACCGTTCTTCCACTAGGAGCATCTGGAATTGATGTTTGATTTGAGAAGCCAGATGGCAGACCAAGTCCATTGTGGCACTCTTATGAGCCAACATATTGATATGTTGTACGACGCCTTCTCCAATGCACCAACAGGGCAGAGATGCCCGACCTGTGCGCAACTTTATGTGATGCCAGCTAGGGAGGGAACACAAGATGAAGATGTCGACATGGCCACCTCTGAGGCCACCGTGTAATTGCTTATGGTTATGCTTCTGGTTATGGTCATGGTCCTAGAGTCAGTTAATTCCGAACTCTCATGGTCTAAACTAGTTCTATTTTCTATCCTTCTGGTTAAGGTCCAAACTATAGGCTGCGATCTGTCCTGATTTCCTACGGGCAGGACAGATGACAAACCCTTACTTTTGACCACCTATGGTATATTTTGGCACATAATATAATATGATCTACCTCTTTTTTTTACTTTATATATATATTTTATCTAAATAATAAGGTTTATGAGATAACATGTTGAAATTGGATAAAAAGGTTTATGAGATAACATGTTGAACTTGGATGAAAAGTACAACAATGAGACTATCTCACCATTTCAACCAAACATATATGACACTTACCTTATTAATCAATAAACTAATATGTATATATGGCATGAATATGTATAAACATTTTTAATTTTTATTTTAAGTTTAAAGATAAATAAATCTTATTATAAAATAATATTTATATATGGCATGAATATGTATAAACATTTTTATTTTTATTTTAAGATGAATAAATCTTATTATAAAATAATTTTTTAATTTAAAGATAAATAAATCGTATAAGTTAAAAATAATAAGGAATTTTAAAATATAAATATAAATTATTAAAATTTTATTATAAAATTATTTTAATAAAAAATAATTAAAATTATCATCTGGGATGTTTACTCATCAATTAGTCGTCTCCTTTAAATACATGTATAACAAGATTCAGGTGGAAAGAGTCTTGGATACTTATCTATATTCTCTATTCTTTAGGTTATATTGGATTATAAAAGTTCCATATTTTTTAAAATTATTAAAACTAGCACAGCCACTGCCTTCGAGGAGTCACAGAAGGAGAACACGAGAAGATCTTTCTTCTCTTCTTTACCTTCAATTATTTCGTCATTCTTCCACTGCAATCCAAAATGTTAATGGGCTCCTCGCAGCTCCAATGCAGTTTCTTTATTAACACCACAACTGCCATTATATTGGCGACTCTGACTCTGAATTGTAGTGGCTCGTCCACTACTGCTGGGCCACCGCAGTGTCGGAGAGAAGACCTCAGGGCGCTGCTGCGCTTTAAAAGCCGGGATTGTCGATGACACCTCAGGGCGTTTGAAGTCATGGAACGGCTTCAACTGCTGTCAATGGCAAGGAGTGTCCTGCAATAATCAAACCGGACGCGTCGTGGGGCTTCTTCTACCGGGGCTCATATCCGGTGATGATTTCATATCGGATACCCAGATGAAGGGCACACTCTCGGAGTCCTTGGGAGATCTCCGGTTTCTCGAAATATTGAACCTGGAGGACTTGAAAGAAATCACCGGCTCCATTCCCTTTTCACTCGGGAAGCTCCATCGGTTGAAGAAGCTCATTCTCGACAGTAATAAGCTCAGAGGTTCGATCCCTCAGTCTCTCGGAAACCTCTACAATCTCCAAGAATTGTATCTGTCGGAGAACGGGCTCAGCGGAAGCATTCCAGACATTTTTTGAGGTCTCAGGAATCTCCGCGTTTTGGATCTCTTCACCAACAGGTTGACGGGTCCTGTTCCAACCTCTATAACCGGTCTCCGCAACCTCACTACTCTCGATCTCCATGGCAACCTTCTCAGCGGCTCCATTCCTC
>JZKD02S1674184.1:63320-77530 GCA_000966675.3 Picea glauca
TACTGTGGGCTTCATCCTTGAACTTTCTTTGCTTCCTCTTGCACCTTGTACCTGCATATAATTATTGATGTCCATATAAAACACAATCCATCTACCGGAATACATGGGTCATCTGTTGTTGTAACCACTAGTTCTCTAGGAATTGTTTTCAGCTACATAGCTCATCAATGTTAAACTCTCCCTTGAACATAACTTGGTCCCTCACACTCTGAGACTCACAACTTGGTCTCACACTTCGAGATTCTTCCATCTCACATCCCCACCTTGAATCGAAGTCTCCCGCTTCTTCGATTCATTATCAAGTTTAGGCTACGGGTACACCTGTCACCCCCGTACCTCTCACAATGGTTAACTCCACAACTTGATACAACAACCTCTCTGTCTATGAGAGAGTATCACATCCTATGATCACATGCACTTCTGCGCTACAACACGTATGCCTGTTTATGCCTTACTAACAGGGCTTACAACAAACCTGGGGAAATTAACTTGCCTATGGCTAAGCATTACAACTTGGACCATAACCTGGGGTGTCGGGTACAACCGATCATGCACCCCCTACAACAATTCAATCAGGTACATAAAATATCAACAATACTCTCACCAATCATATGCCCAATATTACAAGCCCATTACATATGTCCATTTACATCTCATCATCATTCTTGACCAAGACACACAACCACTTCACACAACTTGAATAACTATCATCACACATTCAAACAAGAACTATAAGCACAACTCAATCTCACTTTCTTACTTTTGTGACTTAATTTGGAGGATATGTGAGTCCGACGGAATGAGCACATACACCTCACTTCATTTCACTATAACACCTCCATGTAATGGCGCGAACAACAACAAACTCCAACAACAGCCTCTCGCCTGAATGAAAAGATCTCCTGTAAACTTGCCATATGCTCTAAGGAGAATAATCCACCATAATCCAGAGTCAACAGGGGCCACATGGCTTATCGCTGCCTCTCTAAAGTCCGGGTCCAGTATATCTTCAATGGCATCGTCATCCCCATCACAAGGGACAGTGCACACTTTGAAGCTTGCTAGCATTAAACCTTGTCCAGGGCTATGACAATCCATTGTTTTCTCCCAACTCTGCAACTGCAGAGTATGGAGAATAAAATTCCAGACGATATCATGCTCTCCTTTGAGCAAAAAAACGCCACTCCAGAAGGTATAAAATCGCGAATGAAAACCTAATCATAATTAAGCATACTGGGATCGGTGGGATCATTTGCAGCAATAGTTCCAATCAGGCTCCCACAATAGTTTACCATAGCAGACCTGAGAAGGTTCCATGCTTCCTTCTCGTTATGACTCTCCTTCTCAGGGGTCCCTGCCCTCGGTTTTCTCTCCACCTGGTCAGCTACAATTCTATCGACTAAAACATTATTCGCATTCATTTCAGCCGCCACTATATCGACGGGTCCATTTATCTCCTTGCCGATAATATCATTCGGTCGGTCGGTTTTCTGGTAGTGATAAATAGACAGGTGCGAACGACGAACACATCTATTCAATATCGACGGCTCCTTCTATGGTAGACTCAACAAATATAGGTTACAACAATCGCTCCATGCAGGGACATCGATGCCACAAGACAACAAATCGCTCCAGATGATACAGTCGGCCCTTTCACAGTTGATCTTTTCACACCGTGAGATGCTCAGCTCCTGTACGCGCCCTCAGATCGTCGACACCTCCACGCTATCAACAACAATCGGTTTCCACGGTGTCCTCCACAACAAACATCAATCTCGGTCTCTCCACAGCGCGACTAACTTTCTTCGCGGCGTCTGGCTTTCAAACTTTCTACAATCAACCCAACAGATCTACTCTCCTATGCTAACGATTAACACACATGATTCTCTCTCTCATGATCCAAGCCCTCTCGTGAGAGAGCTAGGCATGATACCATTTGTTGGTAGTGTGGATGCCATTACACCAAAACCCGCAGGTGATTGATAAACTCACCATCGCCAGATTTCAAGGATCCACGAGAGGCGATTAGTCCCTTATCACGATACATGCAGGGAGCGCTGACTATTTGCAATTTCGTGCAACAATCTCCCCCTTAGCGCGAGCTGAGTGTGTATCAAACTCGTGACCTCTAGCTCTGATACCATATTAACAAATGAGAGAGACATTATAACACAACACTATTAGATTACTTGATACATTATACAATACATTTCTGGCTCATTATATAGAGCTGACTGATAGTTATCAGATCTAACTTATTCCAAATATAAGATGAGAGGTTGAGCAAATATCTCAACCATAAACACGAATCTAGGATCTCATAAATCCAACTCCCTAACAAACTCCTAATAATAAGATCACACAACTCACGTAGATATTGACTCTACTTCTTAATACATCATATTAAATAAATAGGAATTATATATTCTAACACATGGAAGCAAAGCACTAATTTCATATAATTTGTCAAAGTTCTGATTTAAATTTCTAATTTATGGAAAGAAGGAATTTAAATTTATAATTTATGGAAAGAAGGAATGGATTCAATTATGGAAAATGGAATTCTAGAATAGACTGGAACGACGAACAATAAGATAAAGATGGACAATCTACGTTTTCTGAACTGGATTCAAAATAATGATAACTACATGGAACAAAGATATGAATCGAACAACTATGTATACAGTTTACAGATTACACATTACATTGGAATCCAACGTTGTAAACACTTTACAGATTAGATCGGATAAACTTATTATATTGTAGTCGATATTTTTTTTTAGTATTAGATCGGATAACTTATTATATTGTAGTAAATCTTTTTTTTTTTATAATGCAGAGACAGTAATGCTCGGTGATCGGGGAGCCTTACTATATTTCATATTCGTTTATATAAAATCAATTTTTTAATCACATTTATAATAGTTATAGTTTTTGGTAAATTTCATATAAATATATTATTTATTTTTTAATTTTAACTTTTAACTTTATTGTGATTTTTATTAGTCTATAAGATTTAGATTCCTTGTTATTTATCGATTAGTTTTCTTTGATTACAATTTGTTTTGGTTGTGTAATGTTATACATATACTTAATAAAACTTAAATTTCATAAAGAAAATAGAATATTTTATATGTAGAGAATAATATTTTATATAGATTTATTTATTTTGATAAAAATAAATATTTTTTATTAGATTTAAGGTTAAAATGGATATATTTTAAGTAATTTTGATAAATAATGTCTCATTACTCCACTGTAATACTAATTTTGGTATTGGTATAAGTATTTTCAAAATGCTAGTATAGGCTAATGCAGTTTCGGTATTGATATAACCATATTCAAAATGTTGACATGCAATGTTGTAATTTCTCCACCACTTCAGGTGTAACACTAGTTTTGGAAATATAGGCTAGTGCAGTTTTGGTTTTGGTATAAGCATCTTCAAAATGTTGACATGCAATGTTGTCATTCAAGCTTATGTGTAAATTCAAATCTATAGGCCAAAAACTTTTCATCACCATGACACTTGTTATAAACCCAATAAAATTTAAAGGTGGATGAACCAAGTGAAATCTTAATGTTTTTCCAAAAAAAAAAAAGAAAAAAGAAAAAAGAAAAGAAGAAGATGAAATATGATGAGAATTAGTAACTAAAAAATGGATAAAAATAAAAATCTAAAATATTTATAATTAGAAGGATATATTGAAAAGAATTTTAATGATAGAAAATAATTACAAGTATTATATATTATCTCATAAATAAAAATAAAGTGCTTTCATATAAATTTATTAAGTTTTTAATATAAAAATAAAAATAAAAATAAAAATTTAAATTTTATAATAAAATTTACATTTAAAAAAAACAAATAAATATATTGAGTTTAATTATTGAGCATATGTTTGGATCCAATGCACAAAATTTTCCTCAAAACAAATGAATAACAAATGAATATATTGAGATTAATTATTGTGCATATTTTTGTATCCAATGCACAAAATTTTCCTCATTTCCATAGTAATAGGAGTTTAATATTTTCACTAGCACACACTCAATATTAAGAGTTAGATTCTAAAATATGAATATGTTGTAGATGACATATTAATATATTTTCTTACCAAATTTCATCAAAATATATGTAGTTGAAAGATAACTCATAAGCCCTATACAAAGCATGACAAAAAAACCCAAATTGCATTCCATATGTTCATTTTTTCAAGTCTCCTTGAACTTAATTCATTCCATGAAGCCTAAGGTGTATTTGGAAATTAAAGAAATGATTATTAACTATGTATAAATAGTATTAATTTTACAAATTTTTGGGTTATTCATCCAAATTGGATCTTTGATAAATATTTTGTAAATATTATATCCATTTTTTTTCTTCTTTTTATTCTTTTTGGCAAAGTGAAAGTGGAAACAAACTATGTGATGGTTCTCCTTCCAAAGGTAGCCCATTAAAAACAATGAAGGTTGTAGTGAAGAGGAAAATGAAGGATATGCAAGGTGAATTGGAAAGAATAGTCATAGAAGTGTAATCTCAAAGAAGACAACCTCCTCGAAGTTGGGACAAAGGAGTCAAGGAGCCTATCCATGCTTAGTGAAGCTATCTCTACACCAGTCATTTGCAGTCTTGGAGTTGGTAGTGAGTAACAATACATAGTTTGTGTATAGCTCACTCCTTCGTAATATTGTCTTGAGCTTAATAAAATCTCCAGTAAATTTTGGGTTTCCAATGCAAATTTTGTTGGTTATGGTGTGTGATTGGATACTTTGCACTATGTGAATGGTAGTGTGTATATTTTGTTTTTTTAGTTCTAGTTATTAAGTGTAAATGAAGTCATTGTTTTGGGCTTGATTACCTTGCAATGACCATTATTTCATATAGTATTTCCCATATCTCTATGCATTGGTATAAAAATGACAATTGTGCTCTATTTAAATAACCCACATTGGTAAATTTCTTGTTAGTGTGACCATTTTTTTACTATTCAAATTAGTTGAGCATGTTAAACAATGGAATTGATAACCACAATGAAATCTCCCCTCAATTAACTGTGGATTTGCTTGAATGTCACCCACAGTTCGATATCACATTGAATTAAGTCATGGAATCATTGGCTTGTGTAAAAGCACTATGAATATTTGTGCGAATCAACTACGGTGTAAAACTGTCCTACAATGCCCATCCTCCAAATTCTTTGTTAATTACTTGTGATCGTATAACACTGCCTCAGATCCTCAATATTGTGTGCATGAGAATATACCATGGTTCCCCTTCAAATATATATCCACATTTGTTTTCCTATGGAGAATAAAAGGTGTAAATCACCTTGCATCTTGAGTATTGTTTGAATGGTGATAACAAATGGCTAGGTGGGAAGTCATGAGCATTCAACTATAATTTGGGTGTTCACTATAGTATGCACCTACAACCATTTCCATATCAACTCCTATGTTGGTGAAATAGACCGACCATAGGACCAATGTTTATGGATCATATAGTATCAAAGAAGGTTCTGAAGGCTTGGAGAACACCTACATGGTAAGAACCCATAGCCAATACTGAAACAATGGACAATCATTGCTGCCATGCCTATAGAGAAAGTGAATACCATCAATGGTGGGTAATCATCATGAAGAAGACGATGGGGAGGACCTGGAGGTCATATTGGCTTAGCTAGAGAAAGACATTGCTACATTAATAGGGTTGGTTACATAATTGTTGGTGAAGAAAAATAGGGAGACAAGCTCAGTAGATACTAATCATGAAGAAGATGAGGCACATTGAAAAGAGCCCATGTAGAATGATTCAGGTGAAAACCATTATCTTTCTTCATCTTCCCATACTCCTTTCAAAGTTGAAGTAAACCTTATGATGGAAAAAATAATGTTGAATTATTGGATTGCTGGTTGAAACAACTAGAGGTTTGTTTTGGTCTTTATTAAATACAAGAAACATAGCATATTTCATTTTATCATTTGAATATGGCCATACATGCTTTTTTGTGGTGGGAGATTTATGTGGATGCACCGAGGATAGGGAAGAATCCATGGTGATGAGATGGGAAGAATTCAAGGAATTATTGAAGTCACAATTCTATCCCATAGTCTACAAAGAGGAACAACTCATGAAGTGGTAGTACCTTTGGAAAGAACATGGAAAAGGAGTGCAAGGATACACTTTTGAGTTTAGGAGGCAGGCCATCAGGTTGGATATCTCTTTGGAAGAGTCGAGAGTGGTGATGAAGTACCTTGGTCAAGGAATTTTTAGCCATATCCGAAGACAATTGAAGCTTCATAGTGTGAAAATCATAGATGAGGTGAGAAACAAGGCTCTCTATATTGAGTTGGCCTCTGTGAAGGGGAAGTAGCGCATGAGCCAAGAAGAAACTAGTAACAAAAGAGATAAGAAGATGGAAACCAAAACAAAGAAAATGAGGGATCCTAATAGGCATTGCAAGCACTTTGAAGTAGATGTGAACATGAAAGAGATGAAAGAATAAGTGTTGGAAACTTTATTCGGAATTGCATTCAAAGTGGCTAAAGTCCAAGGGGAAAGAAAAGGAATATACCGAGATGAAAGAAGAAGTGGTGGAAAGAACCCTTGATATGGATGAATCCATAGTTTGCACCACATTGCAGCCAACCCAAGGAAAGTGGAGATAAACATGAACTATTTCGAATCAAATTTCAAGTGAAAAGACATAAGGTAAATGCTCTATTTGATAGTGGTTCTCAATGCAATCTGGTTTCTGAGACATTAGTTGATGAGCTTGGTCTAGAAACCTATGATCTAGTATAACCAAGTTCACTAATATGGTTGCATGGGGAAATTGTTATGAGAATCACTCGGAGATGTAGAATCAAGTTTTCCATTAGTGCTAGCTATGTTGATGAGGTAGATGTTGATGTTGGTAGCATTAGATAGCTATTTCTGCACATTCCTAAGTGTCTAGTTGTGTGGAAGTCTTCCGAATCCTTATACCTTGAGACTTTACTTTAATTAAAGGAATTATTAAAGTAAAGTGTTTTTATTAGAGAGTTGAGTTTTATTTAAAGAGATTCTTTCATTAGTGTTTGTGAATTAAATAATAGCCATTGATCTCAAGTGAGGTGAGAAGTAATATCAATTGTCAATCACTTTGGATATTAGGGTTATGTCATAACTCAATTTATAAAAGAAAGGCTGGGGTGAAGCAGAAGATAATTGACACTTGATACATTGATATAGAACAAAGAAGGACTTTTTCTCAGAGAGTTGGATCACGAAGGTATATGATTCAAGGAGATATTGGATAGGTGGGGAAGGACTTCCATATAGATATCATGTTGGGGAGAAGACAAAAAAAATACAATCGCAAGTGGGTTTCATCATATTGGAGCCACAGTAGCAGGGTCATGTAATATGGAGTTGGTGTATAGTCTTTGAGTGCGTGTACATGGGTTTGAATGGAGACAGGTGTGTGTACACATGTTTTCTTAAGGAAAGGTGTGTACATATTGGGAAATGTGAAATACCAAGGTCATACAACAGATCCAAAATTTATAAGGTTTGTAGGAACTTTTCATAGTTTTATTTATTTCTCTATGGGCTATTTTCCTAGATACAAGAGCCCTTGTAAGTTTTTAATTTATTTGAATGATAACATTAGTTTATGGGAAGAATATATATGTCTCTTATGCATGATATTTTTGGTTTCCAATATTGCTTCCACTTTATTTATTTGAGTTGAATATTCCAGCAAGTGTATGTTGTATTGTGAGATGCTAATTTTATTTACAACAAGGAAATCACTAAATACCAAGGTACGTAGGTTCTAGAGTAAGGGGATTTCAACATGATATCGAAGCGACAACTCTAAGAGGAATCCATATCTCATATCCATAGAACATGATGATAAATCTATCAGATCTGCAGGGAGATCTTAGCATATCCATAACTAGCAGTCAGAAATCAAGGGTTGGATTTTCAGGGAAACAACAGTACTGAGGAAGAACTACGTTTTTGTGATCATATGGAGTTGTACTCAGGTTGCATAAGGAACAATTAGATACATACATGGGTTTATTTGTAGACAGTCGCATATACATGGGTTGCAGTAAGAAAATTCGCATACATACATGGGTTTCAGTGGTGAAAGAAATGTACAAGTTCATACAAGTCAATACAGGGGAACTTTCAAGAACAAGTTATTTACAAGGAATTTTATCAGGTCTAAGGGATGAAATTAGCAAGTCTGAGAGTTGAAGACAATTTGTGGAGAATCCAACTTCCTGTATTGGAAAACAAGAGTAAATTTGGCATTAAAGGAGTATGAACTTTAGGAGTTATTGGACAAAGTTGTTGTTCCACTGATAGATCTGACAACTTTGGAAACTCATGAGAAGAAAGAGATCAAAAAAGAGAGGGTTATATTGGATTCAATGAAGGATCATATAATTCCTCACTTATCCGAGAAGAAGACAACCAAGGAGATGTTTGATTCCCTGGTAGGATTATTCAAGAGAACTAACATGAATAGGAAGATGGTCTTAAGAAATCAACTTAGATTTGTGTAGGTGTCTATATCTGACAATGTTACCATATATATCATGAGGATCACTCAAGTATGTGATTATATTGCAACCATATGGGAGACCATGCATGACATAGAGCTGGTGGATGCGGCATTGACTGGTCTTCCCAAGTATTGGGAACCATTTCTCAAGGGAGTTTGCACACGGGAAAATATCCTAGATTGGTAGAGTCTTTGGGATGATTCCATCCAAGAAGAGACTCAGGAGGAGTCCAAAAGAAACAAGTAGGGAAGTAGTGATGAGAACTTATCCCTCGTCAGTAAGACAAAGAAGGGAAATGGAAAGAGTTCCAAGAAAAAGGGTAACAATGATGGAGGATCATCGCAACTAAGAAGAAGAAGGACTTGATTAAAATCAAGTGCTTCTCATGTCACCATAATGGAAATTATGCATCTCAATGTCTAGAGAAGAAGAAGGGAAAATTAAAGAGATAGTAAACAACATCAATAGAGACACAACTATATGAGTTTGCAACAAAGTTTGAGAACAATTTCTTTCTAGTTTCTTTCCTTTCTACCAACACATCTACCAGGAGTGTGTGGTACTTAGAAAATGGTGCATATTATCATATGAAAGAAGCATGAAAGATATTTAACAGTCTGATGGAGAGGGAATCAGATGTTCATGTGGAGCTTGGTGATGATTCCAGGTATGCAGTGAAGGGAGACATAAATATTTTTCTCCAACTTGAGTCAGGAGGTTCATTTGATTCCTAGGATGTGCTTTACGTACCAAGATT
Organism: Picea glauca; assembly: GCA_000966675.3. Lineage (NCBI taxonomy): Eukaryota > Viridiplantae > Streptophyta > Pinopsida > Pinales > Pinaceae > Picea > Picea glauca. The sequence goes on from JZKD02S1674184.1 coordinate 72,640, forward strand.
GACGAAGAATTTTACCTCAGTCTCATCTATGGAGGACAGGAGTTTTTCCATCACTTTTTAGTGAGGGAAAGTAATCATACGTCCAGATAAATCCTTCATGGACACAATAATGGTCATTGGGGTTAGAGAGGGAACTTTATACAGGTTGTAGGGAAATCTTGTTCAAGATTTGGTACATGATAGTGACAACCTATGTGAGTTATGGCATAGGAGGTTGGGACACCTACACTAAAGGGAGTTTCCAAGTCTAAGGGGGATTATTACAAATCTTCCAAATTTTAGTATTGAGCAATAGGAAATCTGTAGATGGTGTGCATTTTGCAAGAATTCCAAGAATTCTTTTCCAAGCAGTGAAAGTAGGTCCAAGGGGATCTTGGATCTCATCCATTCATATGTGAGTGGGTCGATTTAAATAGCATAAGTGCAGGGAGTATCATACTATGTGACATTTATTAATGAATTTTCCAAGAAAACCTAGATCTTCTTTATGAAGACCAAGGATGAGGTCTTTAGTCAGTTTCAAGAGTTCAAGGTTCAGGTGGAGAACCAGACAAGAAAGAAGATCAAGGTCTTGAGGTTGAATAATGGAGGAGAGTACACCTCCAATGACTTCACGAATTTCTGTAAGGAGGTAGGGATCAAGTAGGAGATGATAATATCATACAACCCTCAACAAAATAGGGTTGTAGAGAGAAGAACCAATCCATCATCAATTCTACCAGGGCTATGATACATGACCAAGAGTTGCCTATGTTTCCCTGGGAAGAGGAATGTAACACGACAATGTGTGTGTAGAATATGATTCCTCACATGGTATTGGGGGAAAAGACTCCGAAGGAGGCATTCTCAGGAGTGAGGCTAGATATAGGACAATTGGGGATATTTGGTTGTCCATTCTACATCCATGTTTCTGTGGAGAAGAGGACAAAGATGGATCCTTGAGGACAGAAGGGTATATTTGTGGGGTACAATGAGACCTCAAAGGATTGTAGGATCTTCATACCAACACATAGGAATATAGTTGTGAGTAGAGATGTTAAGTTCGAGGAGAAATTATCATCTAGTAGATATTAGGAGTCATCAACAATGATAGAGGATGAGCAACAATATGCTCTGAAAGATGAGTAGCAGTCAACAACTTCCAATTCATGGAGTCATACTTTAGGTGGGGAGGATGATTTATCCCCTTCCATATATGTTAGGATACCTAGGTGGATATGACATACATTGAGGGATGTTGGAGAGGCTTTTAGGAGTGTAGTTAGAGAGCACAAGCCTCCAAGGAAGTTTTTGAAATATATGGTGCTTATGAGTAGCATCATTGATATTTATTCTTCCCGTTTTGAGGAAGCAATAGATTAGTAGGTTTGGCGAGATTACATGGTATAGGAGTACACCTATATTATGAGGAATGATGTTTGGGACATAGTGCCGAGACCATAAGGTAAGTCAGTTATGAGTTTCATGTGGCTCTACAAGATCAAGCATGTTGCATATGATATCATCGAGAAGTTGAAGGTGAGGTTTGTGCCGAGAGGTTTCTCCTAGAAAGAGGGACTGGACTATGAGGAGACATTTTCTCCAGTCGCCAAGTATGCTTATATTCGAGTTGTTATTTCTATTGATTTGGTTATGAGGTGGAGGATTCATCATATGGATGTGAAGACAACTTTCCTCAACATGATCATTAAGGAGGAAGTATATATAGAACAACCTCAGGGATTAGAGGTACATGGGAGGAAGTCTCATGTGTGTAGGCTTAAGAAATCCTTGTACAGACTCAAACAAGCACCCAAGGAATGACATTCCAGGATTGATGGATACTTGCATAGTATGGGCTTTACCAAGAGTGAGGCAGATCCTAAGTTGTACTTCATACTTGTTGGGTCTGATCCGCTCACCTTTGTATTGTACATGGATGATTTTTTTCTCACGAGTGTAGAGGAGCTTATTACAGGGTGCAAAGCATATTTAACTACTGAGTTCAAGATGAAGGAAATTGGCTTGATGCATTATTTCTTAGGGTTAGAGGTATGGCATATATCGGGTGAGATATTCCTTGGTCAAGGGAATTATCCAATAGATATCTTGAGGAGTTTCAGGATGAATTGTAGACAGATGGATACAACTATTGTTACCAATCCGAAGAAGGTTGTCACTTCAGATTTAGAGTTGGTGGATCCCAGGATATACAAGAATTTGATAGGGTCCTTGATTTATTTGGTCAACACCAGGCTAGGTATATGTTTTTCTATGGACACCTTGAGTTAGTTCATGGTGGAGTCAATATAGGTGCATTGGATAGAAACAAAGCATGTTCTCAAGTACTGGAGAGGTACAATGGAGCATGAATTGAGGTATCTTGGAGGAGATGGAGTGAGGCTACATGGATACTCAGACTCAGATTGGAAAGGGAGTGCAGTAAATAGAAAGAGAACCTTGAGGTGTTGATTCTGCTTCAGATCAACTGTGATTACATGGTTCAATAGGAAGAATACTTCTATATAAATCAGTTAAGAAAAGGCAAAGTACATGGAAACATGTATGGGTAGTTGTGAAGCCAATTGAATTCACAAATTTCTTACAATTTTTTTTTATTAGGAGTTGGAGACTACAGTGATATACTGCGATAATCATAGTTGTATCAAAATCTCATAGAATCCAGTATTTTATGACAGGTCTAATCATATTGATATCATATATCACTTCATTCGAGATAGGATCCAAAAGGGAGCAATGAAGCTTCAATATATTTCCACAGATGAGCGGGTTGTAGATATTCTGACCAAACCCTTGGTTAAAGGGAAGTTTGTGTTATTTAGAGACAAACTTGGAGTGATGCACAATACCTTCCTTGCTAATAGGGAGTGTCGATATTGGTAGCATCAAACATGTATTTCTGCATAGGTCTAAGTGTCTAGACATGTGGAATTCGTCTAAATCCTTATACCTTGAGACTAGGTCATAACTCAATATTATAAAAGCAAGGCTAGGGTGAGTGAGAAGATACTTGACACTTGATACTTTGATATATCAAAGAAGGATTTTTTCTTAGAGAGTTGGACCATGAAGGACTGTGATTGAAGGAGATCTTGTATAGGTGGAAAAGGACTTAAGACTTCCATCTAGATATCAAGTTAAGGAGAAGCTAGAACATAGATAGTCGTAAGTGGGTTTTAGTAGATTAGAGCCGCAACAGTAGAGTCATGTTGTACAAATTTTCCATGTAGTCTTTGAGTGTGTGTAGGCATGTTTCAATGGAGATATGCACATATACATGGGTTTTATTAAGGAAAGTAGCATTCGTCTCAGAAAACATGAAATATTGATGTCGTACAACAGACAAGGATTCAATTGTGTTCATATTCCCATGGTGTGAGTTTTGAGAGATTTCTCTAGATTTCCCACAGTAGAATTCATTGTTGTGATCGACGTTTCTCCCCCCCCAAGGTTTATAATATGCCCTAATTATTTACTATATAACTATATATTATAAATTTCTATGCAATGCTATTTAAATATTATAATAGTATTTAATATTAAATCTTATATTATATGGGTTAAATATTATATATATTTTTTGTACTGGGGGAATCGACAACTGCAGTTCTCGTACTCGCGTGACATGGGGTCGATACCCGTATGCTACCACTATAATTCCAGGTGCGCCACACAACCCGCAAGCATGGATCATAATTAAATCAGGGTGATAATCGAACTTGAGACCTCCTTTACATATTTCCTTCCATTTACACGACACTTGCCAATCGGTCTACACCCCTGTGGGCAGGTTAACTATTATATTAACTAGCACAACCACATACAATTATGTGGCTGATGAACACTGATAGGCATTAAATTACATGCCTGTAACATAATCCTAATCCTAGCATAAACCCTAATCCAAATATACCCTAAACCCTAGCATAATTTAACATTACAGCCGAGTGCAAAGTGTGATTCTAATAGGTGACTCGAAAATGAAGTAGTTGAAGAGCCGAAAGGCCAACTGAAACTCTAATCTACTGGGTGGTGATGAGAAAGGAACTCTAATGATAAGAAAGTACTTAGTAATATACTATTAGAGATTATAGCATAATATTATAATCCATTATATTTATAATAAATTAGTTAAAATAATTGATCTTGATACGTTTTAGGTTTTAATTGTTTTTAGGTTTTTTAGAGTTAAATTTAAGTCGACCTTTTTTATTATAATCCCTCACATGAAGAGTATTTATTGTGCAAATTTGTATCCCTTACCATTGACTTGTTTTTCCTGAAGATGAATCTCGATTCAGATTCGAAACGTCAAAATGTTGATCAGAACAATGACTTCAACTATGGAAATCCAAAAGAAATATCTCAGATCAAGAGTTTCTAGGGTTTACAAGTATTGTTCATAGTTTTATGTATTTCTCTGTGGGGAATTTTCCTAGGTATGGGATCCCTTGTAAGATTTGAAGTTATTTGAAAGATAAGCTTAGTTGATGGGAAGGATATCTTTGTGTCTTGTGCATGATATTTTTGGTTTCGAGTATTGCTTCTGCTCTCTTTATTTGAGTTGAATATTATAGCAAGTGTATGTTGTTTTTGACCTACTAATTTTATTTACAACAAGGAAATCACTAGATAACAAGGTGCCTAGGTGCCAGAGTAAGGGGATTTCAACAATAGAATGTGAATTTGCACCATTTAATGCCTACAAAGTGATGTTGGGTAGCCCATAGTTATGGGATAGGGATGCTACCTTCTATAGGAGAGAAAACAAGTATCACTTGCATCCCATTAAAAACAATGAAGGCTGCATTGAAAGGGCCAACAAAGGATATGTAAGGTGAATTGGAGAGAACAATGGTAGAAGTGTAAGCTCGAAGAATACAACTTAATA
>JZKD02S1674185.1:29780-44256 GCA_000966675.3 Picea glauca
TATATATATATTCAATACGTTCGAAAATATTTGTTTTTAACCTCTTAAATACTTAATAAAAACCTTATAAAATTGATTTAATAAAATCATTTTAAGAGTGCATGGTAGGGATTTCTAGAGTTAAACGCATAACATACAAATCAATCAATATTGTTTTCCACTGAAACCCCTTTCATTAGTATCACATTTTTCCACATTGTTTGGAGCATGATATGTTGTTCTAATGAAGTGGCGATAATTTCTGAACTACCTGTTGTGTTTTTCCCCACTTGAAGTTACAAAATCTTATTTACACATGGGAGCACAAGTTGACTTGCTCAATCCACTCTTATTAGAACAAGAGTCCATTAATTCGTGGATAAATTTGTTTTTCTGGATGATCTTATTGTTTCTCGATTAGTTTTCCTCTGAAATTTAGAAATTGCAAATCGCTTAAAATCTTTTAAAGAGATTTTATAACGAAATTCCAATGTAACTATAATTCCAAGCAAAACCCCTCCAAATTTAAAATTAAATATTAATGAAAAAAATTAAATTCATCAACGAATGAAGTTACTCCATTCTGTATCCTATAATGTCTTCCAACTATTTTGTTTTTTCTTAACAATATTCCATCTTTGATTTGACCATGAACATAGACACAATGATTCCTTGAGGCCTCCCTTGGAAGTGTTGCCTTAGACGTAATTGAGACTCTTCGTCTCCTTGCTTGATCTCACACAACCCTCTATCTGCCAGCGATATAAAACTGAAGGTGGAAAAAATGCATCTTTTGGCCCAAAGAATTTATGTCACATTTTCAAAATTTATGTCTAATTGATGCATTTCATTTATAATATACCATTGTAACATCTAGTGGCTAATATACGAAGAAAGGGATTATTCCTATGTAAGAAGCATGCATCGCACTTGTGTGTGTAAATTTCGACTCTGGACATATTTCAAGGGGCCAAACTATATAGCAATGTCAAAAATCTTGGATCTACAGTGAGTAGGGAAACTATGCGCAGCAGAGTGAAAACATACTGCCAGAAACTTCATTGTTGAATATTTAGGATTTACCGAGCATTTTCCACACTGCTCAATATGCTCAATATACTACATGCTGTGATAAACACTTGAATGAAATGATTTATAGATGCATAAACAAACTGTGTTACTCAACACAATAAACTCATAAACACAACAGAGGCTCAAAGTTACACATGAATTTGATAACACACAAAATATTTGATATCTATTAAACTTCGGCATTGCACGCTAATAAAAAATACAAATTGTGACTAGCTTCAACTCCAATGACTTCGCGGACTTATCCAACTTTTAACCACACACATAGAGCTTGTTGTCTCATATTTATTTGACTACCTTCATCTGTTGTTGTTGTTGCTTCTCTGCTCTATGTCTATTGCTCTCTCTCTCTCTCTCTCTTCTGTGTATGTCGACTAACTTACAGACTCATACATATAAAGATGAAATTGAGACTTCCTATAGAAGTAAGACTTACTCAACATTAAAGATGACAATAAATTCGAATGACTCTTCATCCACTTAACTGGACTTGAGAAAGATAAAGATTGGCTCCATTAATTAACTAACTTGCTTAACGAATGATAAAATAACTGATCTTGCGACAGATCACCAACTTGTAATTACTATTTCCAACACTATCCCTTAATTATAAATAGGTGGGATTACAAAATTTTACATCAAAAATTTGAATTGACATTTACTATCACTCATGTTTTTATTGCGCAGACTCCTAGACTACTGTGTAGATGCTGAAATGCATCTCTTTCTAAAATCCTTTGTAACAATATATGTAACTTGTTCTTTTGACCTACAAAATTCTAAACAGATCTCTTTGTTATTCACCAATTCTCTGATAAAATGATACCTTGTATCAATATGCTTGGTTTTCTTGTGAAACACATGATTATTTGATAACATGATGGATGAATTGTTGTCACAAAATACTATTGTTGGTTCTTGGTGTTCCTACAACAAATACTTTAACATTCTTCTCATCCAAACTGCTTGACAAGTTGCACTTGTAGCTACAACGTACTTTTTTTCTGCTGAAGAAAGAGTCACTATGGACTGCTCCCTTGATGCCCATGATACTATACATGTTCCAAAATGAAATGTGTACCTAGAGGTACTTTTGTTGTCATCTATACTGCCTCCACCATCACTATCAATGTATCCAATAAGTTTGAAATCTTCTGAAGTAGAATACTTAATACTAAAATATTTTGTTCCATTCACATATCTCAGTATCCTCTTTCCTAATTTCCAATGTGATTCTTTTAGAGTTTACATTAACCTTGAAATTAAGCTCAATCCATACAATGTTATATCGGGTCTTGTTGCTATTATATATATAAGACTACCTACGATTATTTTAAAAAGTCTGGGATCCACTTTGAACCCTTCATCTTCCTTGCTTAACTTTAATCCTATTATGACAGGTGTTGGGGCTGCCTTGAAATTCACCATATTGAATATTTTCAAAATTTCATGTGCAATACTTAGATTGTGAGATAATATACCAATTTTGGACTGGTGAACTTCTATTCCCCAAAAATAACTCATACGCCCTAAATCAGTCATTTCAAATTCATCCTTCATGTCTCACTTAAATTCTTCTATGCCAAAATCACCTGTAAATATTAAATCATCTACATATAAGCAAACAATTAGCATGTTGCCTTGTTGATTTGCTTTGATGTATAGTGTTGGCTCAGTTTCACTTCTTAGAAATCCATTCTATGTAATATAGGAATCTATCTGACTATACCAATCTCTCGGAGCTTGTTTTAACCCATACAATGCCTTCTTCAATATGTACATTTTCTTTTCTTGTCCTAGAACCTCATAGCCTTGTGTATGTTCCAAATACACTTCTTCTTCTAAATGTCCATTTAAAAATGTTGACTTTACATCCATTTAATAAACTAACCACTTGTTCTACGCGAAGATGGCTAACAAAGTTCTGATTGTGTCCATCCACACAACTGGTGCAAAAGCTTCATTGAAATCAATTATGTTAGAAAAACATGATTGTGGTGCAAAAGTTTCATTGAAATCAATTCTGTTAGAAAAACATGATCATGTGCGCAAGTGTCCTCTTGTACTTCAGTCCTCAGGTTAAATACTAGGTCTTGGCCACACTTCTTCTTTCTATGAGAAACCCTTGCTAGTTTCCTTCATCACTTCTCCTAAGGTTGTGATCTTCTTCTACTAAGATGCTTAACTAATTGCTGCTACCCCTTGTATGAAAACACTCCTCCCAAAGTAGTGATTCCAACTGTGATGCCAACTGTGTACCACTCATCGTTTTCCACATGACAATCCATGCCAATGGTAGGGTTTCTTAACCTTCTCTTATTTCTAACTCCGGTATCAACCATATGTCGTCGATCAAAACTACAGACAATCTCACCTGTCTCAAATCATTAATTATTTATCAGATCAAACAACATCTAACTCTGACCTACCACATCAGCTTTTGACTACTCTTACCATCATTAGATCATTCATACGATGGACAACCATCGTCGATGGACTATGTAAAATTCCTTTCATGGAATTCTATGCATTACCACAATAATTCTGCCTGCAAACTCATCTCTTCTTCATCATCAAGTTGTGGTTACTCTCGGCACATGGATTGATATCAATAGATAGACTCAAACGACCACCCACATGGCAGTAATACTTAGTTTTTCCATTACACTAACTCAGATTCTCACTTAGGTTTTCTTTCCTCTCGTCTGTGTGAAGATGACCATTCTCTGCGCACCAATATAGGTCGATGAGTAAACTCGAGCACACTTTCTTATAACAGTCATATTTTGATTTTCCACTGTCACAGAAACACAATTTCTTCGTGTTTTAGACCCATCCACACACAACAACAATGAAATGTGCAAACACTATGTTCATAGAGAATTATATAAGTCATCATAGACTTTTGCCAAGGATTGGAACCTATTTGGTTCTACCCGATCTCCAACTAACTAGAATCACACAGTGATTCTACTCAGTCACTTCTTATCTGGTCTTCATGCACTAATGAGTTACCACTTAACATAACTAATCATTGTTCATCCAATTGCTCAACTACAATACATTCAAACTATAACAGAGACAAAAAAACACCCAGTCATAATGAACCCTCTTTCTCATTAAAAGAACAAAATTGTACATGCTCAATAAAACCCCTAACCTCCTCTGTCTATGGCCTAATTTTCTTTTATTTAGCCATCTTCCTCGTCTACTAAACTCTTCCTGAGTTCTACCTCTTACCTCCTACCTACCCCATACTTTCCTCGTTAGATATTTTACAAATCAAAGCTTCTCGAGAACATACAACTAACTCCTACATATCAACAACTAACTCCTAGACTAAAGCAACAACTACTATATTTAGAAAACCATACTTAACTCTATTTATGACTCATTCATTAACTTCTCTAGTCATCCCTCCATCTCAGGGATTTGTTACATAATTCGTTATGACTAATACCAATCTAGTTAGAATCCACTAACTCTATGCTTATTAACTAACTAAATACTTTTACATAGGATTTACAATGTCCTTTTTACAATAGGCCCCTCCTTTGGCTGATTTCAAGACCTAAAGTTCTAACTCGACATTTTCACTTTGACCTTGGAAGCCAATGCTCCTATGCATCAATATTTGGCTGGAGAGAAACTCTGCTATTTTCTAGAATATTTCTCCCTCTGCTATTTTGGTGACCATAAAAACTATGGGTGCCCTCAAAAGGAAGTTTTTTATACATAAACTTTTACAATCCCGTGCATGTTGTTTTTCTCACTAGACGAGATACACTCTAGCTTGTTTTGATGGTGCAGCTCAGGCAGATGGAAAACAATGTGGAGTCGGGGTGTCCTAAAAACACATGAGTCCATTGTTATTAGATGGATGATGAATTGCGATGAGGGCACTAATACCAAAGTATAACTTATGGGAATCTGGGCAACATTGACTCTGACACACCACCTATCTTTTCATAAACTACAGATCTTGGGGGATTCAAAGGTGGTCATATATTAGCTAAAAAAAATGGTAGATTGCAAGCATGTGCTATTGAGGGCTCGAAGATCAATGTGTTGGAATTAATCAAAGTTTTTCAGGAATTAAGCTTTCAACATATATATAGGGTACACAACAAGGAGGCAAACACTTTATCCAAGAAATCATATCTAGAACCTGGAGGCAAAATCACCTTCTACTACTATCAAAATGGCGTGGATGGTCCCAAAAAACACATCCATATGTTCTAGTGTTGATTTCACTTTTTGACAAAGTTTTTTTTGGGTTTTGTTGTTTATGTTTTCCAGTGATCGGATGTAGAATGTACAACCAATCTATAATGGCTTAGACTTTGTTTGCACTCACATATTAATGAGTTTTCGAACTCTGATCATATATCTCTTGTAATATCTGAAATATCTTCTTGGACATTAGTACATTTTTATATCCCAAGTGGACGAGTTGATATAAAAAAATTATATATCTAATATAATTGAGCAATTTTCTTTTTGGAAAAAGAAGTAAAAAATTGATAATCATGTAAAAAAAATTATTATGTAATGTAAATTTTAGTTTGTAAAACTTTTGATTATCTAATTAGTAGCGATGTGGAAATTCGATTATTTAATTTTTTAAATGTAGAAAAAAGTGCATAATATTTAAAAATTAATTTATCTTAATTGTATTTTATGTTGAGAGGATTAAATCTTTTGAAGTGTAATTTTTTACTCAAGTTTTTTAATATATATAGAAAAATTTGATCTCTTTCTTCATATATCGAAAGTTAAGGTATATATGTTACTCATTAACTCCATGTTGAGTATTGAATGAATTACACATCTCCCTTATATTGGGATGAATTTCTCTAATAAATCATAATTAACTCCACATTTATCATGTGCCACGAGGAATCAAATATCTGAAGGTGTAAACATTTCCTCAAGTTTTTTCAATTTGTGATGGATCTATGGTGGTTCTTATAGTAATAATAATATTCTAATTTTAAGGTCACAATTGAGTCCAACACCAAATTGGTGTATGAGACCCATTTGTTTGTGGGACAAGGGAACCAATCCTCGCAGATATTTGACTCCTAAAGTTTACAAGGTATACATACCTTACACCCATCTTGATTTTAACTTGTGATCTTTTAGGAGGTGTCAAATCCATGTTGAGCACTTAAAGAATTACACATTGAACTTAAATTGAACATTGAAATAAAAAAAAATCTCATAAAAAATTTTATTGCCACCTGTCAAGTCCAAGTTAATCATTGAAGGAATTAAACATCTCCCTCATACTAGGATGTACAAATTTTACTTAACTTGGACATTGAAATATTTTATTTATGACCAACATTGAATTCTTTTTAAATTACTATTTTTTTAATACTACTTGAAGGGATTAAACATCTTAGAAAGCTCCTTTGGTATTTGTATGTCACTGTTAATTCATCTTAATACCATATCTATCATGTTCATAGATGGATCGAACCCCTGGATGTGCAAATTGTTAGTAACATTTACACCTCTGGGGTTTTGATACCTCTCTATGCATGATCGATCCAAAATTATAATGGATCTACACTTGTTCCTTGTGTGTGTGTGTGTGTGTGTGTGTGTGTGTTTTAACCATAATATATATAAAGTCGATATGAAATATTTTACATAAAGTAGACATTGAAATATTTTATTTATGGCACCACTGAAATATTTTTTTGTTATTAATGTTTTTTAAATGTCACCTATCAACTACATCCACAGAGTTATTTTACTTAAGGTGGATATTAAATATTTTTTTATTAATAGTTATTTTTTAAGCTTGTAAGGAATTACACATCTTCCTCATAGGCCTTTAATAACATATTTTTACATTCAATTGTATTGTATTTCAATGTCTAATAATTTATTTAATAAATCTATATAATATAAATTTTATGTTAACTTTTTAAATATTTTATATGTAGTTTTTATTATTGCATGAAGAGGCACTTTCTACATCTAGACATGAGGGAGGTGTCTAATTCATTTCATACAAAATATGGGTTTGACACATGAAATTTATATAAAATATTAATAATAAAATAATATTTCAATGGTGTCCATAAATAAAAAATTTCAATGCTCACTTAAAGTAAACTACATAAGCGAGATGTGTAATTCATTCACTATTTAACATGGAGTTGACACTTAACATTTAAAAAAAATATTGATAACAAAAAAAAATCTAAATAATAGACATATATATAAACTGTTGCAATGGCCACCAGAAATAAAATATTTCAATATATATATATTATTTCTCATGGCCATTAAAAAAAACAATTAAAAAAATGAGATACACTCCAATTCTAAGTTAAAATGAATTTACACTAATTTATTAAAAGTTAAATTTATATTGAAGGCTTAATAATTATATAATATATTTTTGATGAGATAAATTCATAAAAAAAATTATCACCACATTTTAAAAATAAAAAATCATTACAAAATTAAATGCACGATACTTAAATAATATTTCATATCATATATTAATATGATTTTTAATCTTGGGTGTTCATTCATTAATTTCATTAATTGAGTGTACTTTTAAGGTATTAAGTTAGGTGAAGCTATGGGGTGTTTAGTTGGTGATGGAGTGCACTCTTAAGGTACTATGTCACTGATTTGAAACCCTTGACTTATCTTGTGTGTCATTGTTAGATTCATAATAAAGAAAAATGCAGAAACATGATGGAAATAACTAAAGCAATTAGGAAACCATGATGAATAGAGATAAGTAGAATATTGGCAGAAAAGGCATACTATATAATAATTAATGAGAAAATAATCATGTACATAGATGTACATATATAATACAAAATACCATAAGTGTCATGTAACTGTATAACAGTTAGGTAAACTAACGAACTATGATTAGAGTTTTTAACATCCCACCTTAATCATAAGTTCGTTCTTGCCTGAAAAAACTACCACTACTTGACAACTAGTAATGTGTCAAGAAAATATTTAGAGGGATTAAGATCCTCTTTGAACTCTGAAAAATATAGCAGAAGTTTATGTATTCTACTAAATTGGTGGTTTAAGGGTGACCAAAAACTCATTTGGTGGTTTCGGGATGACCACAAACCAATCTGGTGGTTTCGGGATGACCACAAACGGAATGTCTAGCAGAATATGATGTCTTCTACTAAATGACATGGTTTTAAGTTGACCATAAACTAACAAGAGATCAAGGCTCAAAAATCTGAAAATGTAACAAGTAGAACTTCATGTCTTCTTCTTAATTGGTGGTTTTAAGATGACCACAAACTATCAAGAGTTCAAGGCTTAAAAAACCATGAATGGAAAGGTTGGATTACCACAAGACATATTAACAACAATATGTTCAAGAACAAGTATGCATACCAGGAACTAGGTCATACTTGATCATCTGTTCACAGGCTCTACATCAAACTTGGAACCTGACTGAAAACTTTAGATTTCCCCCCTGTCAGGGACAAGTGGTTCAAATTCCCTTGACCGTCATTCACAAGTATGGCCAAGAAGAGATCCAACACCTGTATAAGCTACTGGAACAATGTGTACTCTTTCACAATGTATACATGGATGAAGATCAAAACACTAATCTATCATCTGATCATTATCAACCTCATTGACTTCAATGATTTTGTTGTGATAAGACTGCATGATTGTTTCATATTTGATCATCTATTCACATACTTTGGTCCCTCAATATGAGATTACTATCTCATATTTAGATGGAGAATACGACAGCCTATGGAAAGACTTACAACTTGGAACAAAAACTCAGGGATGTCGGGTACAATCGATCATGCACCCAATTACAATCATATTTTGAACAGACACACAATCATATTATGAATAGACACAAATACATAATGTACGATAGAGACAAGTCCTGAATGAACTGCAAATCAAATGTAGACTTTGAAACTTTATGTTTGACATTTCTCACTAATTCCCCCCCTGTCAACTGAAAAGTGAGAAGTCTAGATAATGAGATATACCCCCTTTGAAAGTGGAAAAGGGTAATCAAATTGTATTCTTATAGATTCTGAAGACTTGATATTCAACTCAGAAGACTACATCAATTGGGCCCCGATCATACCCTATATCATCCAATCCTGAAAAACATTCATGTCTGTCAACTTTAGAAATATCTCCAATCAAGTACGGTTGTACTTGTGTATAAATCCGTCGATAAGAATGCTCCAATAAATTATCTTCCAAACTCCAATGCCAATTCCCTAACCATTCAAAATGAATATGTTTCCTCTTGCTTTTCTGACACCTTACTGAGAGGTGATTTGTCTTCCCACAAAATCTGCATGGGTGAAGATCAAAATAGTTTGACTTATCATGGCCAAACCGGTGATAGTGTTTGCATTGTATGGGTTCTTTATCCGACCTATTATCATGATCATACAAATATGGAATATTTATGGCAACATCATCATCAACAATATCCTATACCTGTTCCTTACCAATATCTCCAATCTTTGTATTCTTATCATCATTCAAAAAAACCTCCACTCACAAAGTCAAGAGGTTTGTAATAATTAGGAATATGAGAAAGGTTGTCATCATCCTTTTCATATCTTAGTCCATATTGATTTCGTTTAAAGAATAATTCTTCCCATGGTCGAACAATTCTAATTTATTTTCCACATTTATCTGCAACTTTTTTTGACATAGGGACTTCATCCAACTCATATTCATGTTTATGAGTGTCATCACTAGTCAACTAAGTGTCTTCATTATTTTCATCCTTGATGTCATTTTGTTTGTTGAAATCACATTGTTGGTGTCGAAGGAGATTTAACTCATCAGATAACATTTTGATTTGAAGTTTGAACATATCAACTTTCTTGTGCGCTACTTGTAAACAAGTAATCACTGTACTGAGAGTGCACTTATTTATTGCAATTGTAGATTCTGTAGTTGAGATAATTAATGTGTGCAATATTGTAAATATTTCTTCAATTCTTTTCATTATGCAGAATATGGAAGAGAGATGCTTGTATGTTGATGCCACAAAATTCAATTGTGTATCTAGTTGTGCATGCCAAAGTTGTAGCCAAATTGAATTGTTCATCAATTATTATATTGTTTGTATGTTTGTAGTGTTATTTGCATGAGTGGTCATTGCATGAATGCCAAAAACTACACGATAACCAATGACTTAGATGCACACAAATATTCGAATACCCCCTTATTCAATTTTGGGTTGGTCTAAAAGGACTCCTTATAACACTTTTACAAAAATTCTTCAAATAAATAACAAACCTTTATAACTCCAATTACAAACAATTTTGAAAGCATTCTTATAACTCTTTATGTTGGAATTTTCATTTTGTTTTCTTTATCATAAGCTTTGGTAAAATTTACCATGAAGCATTATCACCCAAACTAGCTATATTGAAAATATGTTATTTAAAGTATCACCTCATAAAGGTGAACTTCAAATTAAGATATTGTTAAGATATGGTTAAGAATATAGGCAAGGAAGTGAATAACTAACAAGATCAAAAGGCAAAGAAGATATTATTAAGATATGGTTACGAATATAGGCAAGGAAGTGAATAACTAACCAGATCAACAAGGCAAAGAACAATGGAGGAAAAGGCGTGAAGCCAATTCATTCTCTTTCGTTTAATTATCTTTTCGAGAGATATAGAGGTTGAAACCTGCGGCTAGAGGATTCTATCATATGCGTGTTCCTTCATTATAAAGGAGCCATGAAAATATTGCCACAAACTTGATCTAACGCACGCTGCTTGATTTAGATTGCTTCATTAAGTCAATCTGTCATGGACATGTCCTAATGGCTTGGGGTGTCTTCATCAAAATTGCAGATCGATATCTCACACATTACTAGGTCCAAAGGACGGTTGGGGTCGCTTATTTTAAAATGCTGGCCACACATTAAATTTTTGGTCGCTTTACCAGATTTAACCGACCTTGAATGGGAATACACGTGGATCATCATAACTATGTGTTCAAACGGCTATTTCATGTCGATTTCATTCCTTTATGATGGCATTTGCAAACCCTAATCTCCCATGCTTCAAATCACAGGTTTGAATTCCAGTTTGCACCATACAACAAACAAAAACTGTGTTTGAGGTCCGCGTTATAGATAGTTAGCATACCAAATTTTTCTATGATCTATCTTTGTGTTGTGTACAATTTTTTTAAATGTATCCAAACCAGAACAATCCTTTAATTAAATGGATTCATCACTTAAATCGCTCCAACAAATATTAAACACAAAATACAAATGAACATTCCTTATCTCATCTCTCATTTTCTTCTAATGATATAGATCGTTCTTCCTTTATGCATTTTCAAATAACAAGAAACTTGATCGTGTCGCCTTTCTTGTCTTGTCTCCACTTTGATAATTCTTCACTTCAATTACCAGGTCGAGGGTTCACGATTGAGAAGTGTTCTCCTTCTTCATCATCTACCATGGAAAAACTACCATGGTATTACCAGGCACTAAGAACTATAGTGCTCTGATAAACTACCATGTCCATAAAATCAATATCATGCTCTTATACTACAATGAAGAAAAATGCAGAAACATAATGGAAATAACTAAAGAAATCAGGAAACCATGATGAAGAGAAATAAATAGAATATTGGCAAAAAAGACATACTCTATAATCATTAATGAACAAATAATCATGTACATAGACATACATATATAATACAAAAATACCATAATTGTCATCTAACTGTATAACAGTTAGATAAACTAATAAACTATAATTAAAGTTTTTAACAATCATTATATCAAACTAATTGCTAATTCAATAAAAAATTATCATTTTTAATTTAATTCAATAATTTATAAAATAATGAAAATGTGCTATATTATTATATTATTAAGACTTTACACAATATCGCCACCTCCTTTTCTCAAATTCCAGCTCATTTTCTCAAATTCCAGCTCATGCTTGCAAATTAAACTATCTTCTACTATACTCCAATTTCAACATAAACTATATAGAAAATATAAACCCTTTGTATTATAATTTTATTTATTTAATATATAATTTACTTTATGTTATATTGTTTTTACTATATAATTATTTTGTATTAATATCAAAATATTATTATTAATATTATATTTTTATTTTACTAATATAAACATGATTTTAGGATTTTATTGTATAATATTAAAAAATAATTAGTTTTTAAATAAACATTTTATAATAAAATGTCATTATATTAATAATGATTAATAATGATTGATTTAAAATTATATCTAGATCTTTTTTAACTTTAGATCTATCAATTTTGGAAAGGGATCAAATAAGTTCAAACCTTTAACCTTTATTTAAGTTGTTCACTCTTAAAAAAATTTGCACTTCTAGATATTTAATCCTTCTCTATGCTTGATTTAGACTCGTTGTAAACTTGGTCACTAATAGTTACTTAATCGTGTGAATCTAAATCTTGTTAGTTGATCACAATCTTCTAGTAGTCTACTATACATATATCAATTATCTAGAACTTTAATAATCACCCCCATTTCTCTCTCTCTATATATATATAAACATAAATTGTTGATATTATTTTATTTTTTTATTGTTATTTTAATTTAATATTAAGTTGTTGATTGACAAGTACCATGTAAATAGAAGGAAATTTGTAAACATGAAATCTCATGTTCTATTCTCACCCTGATATTTTTGCAGGACCAATGTAACATGAATTCCCAAGTACAAAAATAAAAATAAAAATATAACATTAACTTACATAAACATCTCCTTTAAAATGTAAAACACTTCTCAACACAATAAATACACTAAATTTAAATTTATTAAAATAAAAATATAGAAAATGTAATTGCTTATATTTGCTATGTTTATTAATCCTAAGTGTGACTAAGTGGAAGATGTCAATTAAATTAATTTATATCAATTTTTGTTGCATTGGCACGTTTCTTTTGGCGACATTCGTTTTCTTCTTCTCCCTTCCCTTTACTTCAACCACATTTTTTGTTCGAGGGGTCATTTGTAATCACCGTTATCCTTTGCAACGATTTAAGAAGATTATGTTTCTATGTTTGTAGCTTATAATGTAAAATACATGCATACTTTTATGATATTGAATAGTTTTGATGTTATGTGGACTTTGCGTTTTTGATGAATTAAAAACACAATGATGGGCAATGGGAAGATTCATTTTAATGATAAAGGGTTCATGAAAACATCATTCTCCTCATATCACATAAAGGATTATTTATATGAAATCTTTTTATGTAGATTGGTTTTTATTAGTTATTGAGTCATGAGAAAGTCATGAGAACATGTATAATTTTTTTTGTTTCTTAAATGTTATAAATGAATTATTAATGGGTATAAATTCATCTTAATTCTAGATTTATTGAGTGTTAAGAGAGATCAAATCTTTCAAGGTGGAAACTTTTTTTAAAATGCTAAATTTGAGGAGAGGTGCATACCTCCAGGGATTTGATCTCTCTCATTGCTTCTAAGATCTAGAGTAAATCTGAATCAATGTTAGTAAATTATGAAAGCTTATTCAATTTCCTACATTTATCTTTATACATCATCTTAAAATTTCATTGTGGAGGTACCTCTAATTGTCTCTCATAGTCATAGAATTCCTATTTTTTGTTTTTATGTGGCAACTAACGTGTCATGAAAGATACTCATGATTGTGCATCAACCAATAATTATGTATATCCATCGTGGTTCATCCTAGTCTAAGGATGGAAACTACTGACTTTAATTGTAACCATGCATGACACCCTTACCACCTCATAAGCATTGAAAAAGGAATATTTAGCTTATGGGTGGGATATAGGAACCAACCCAACACATTTTCTTCTAAGGATCATAGGTTATGCAATGTGCCCAAATATCCCATGGATTGTTTGAAGAGGGTATATTCAACCTACAATTGGATGTCAACACCAATTCGAAGTTTGGCACACTAGGGATGGGTAGCATGGCCCCAACTATGGCTAAGAGATGAAAACCAATGACCTAAACTCTAAGAGTTACTTCTCTAAGGCTCATGGACTATGCATAGTGTCTAAGTCCACTCCACATGCCCTAGAAAGGGAATGTTTTATCCATATATGGGATATGGGCTCTATTTCAAGGTTTTATATACTATGTATGGGTCTTGTGGTCTAGGTCATGGCATAGGAGTGGAAACCAATAACTTAGACCCTAACATGTTTCTTATAAGAATTATGATGATTTTATACCATCACATAAGCTGACATAAGGACCTTTGTAGCCTAATTACACATCCTTACAAATAAATAATATTATGCAAGTTCTAAATATAATTTCTACACTAATTCAATCTCCTACACTTCATCTTTTCCAATTTGTTAACTTTTATATAT
>JZKD02S1674185.1:44307-58079 GCA_000966675.3 Picea glauca
CTTTCGAAAATAATGTTTTTTTTAACTTCTTAAATACTTAATAAAAACCTTATAAAATGGATTTCTTAAAATCATTTTAAGAGTGCATGGAAAGCATTTCTAGAGTTAAACGCATAACATACAAATCATTCAATATTTTTTTCCACTGAATCCTCATCGTGTCCTTTGCAAAGGCATCAGCCTCTATCCCCTTTCATTAATATCACGTTTTTACACATTGTTTGGAACATGGACATGTTGTTCTAATGAGTTCTTCGGTGGCGATAATTTATGAACTATCTGTTGTGTTTTTCCCCTCTTGAAGTTACAGAATCTTCATTAGAATGAACGATATTTTCACATGGGAACGCAAGTTGACTTGTTCAATCCACTCTTATTAGAACAAGAGTCCATTAATTCGTGGATAAATTTGCTTTTCTGAATGATCTTATTGTTTCTCGATTAGTTTTTCCTCTGAAATTTATAAATTGAAAATCGCTTAAAATCTTTTAAAGAGATTTTATAATGAAATTCCAATGTAACTATAATTCCAAACAAAACCCCTCCAAATTTAAAATTAATTCATGGAGAAATTTGCTTTTCTAGATGATCTTATTATTTCTCAATTAGTTTTATCTCTGAAATTTAGAAATTGTAAATCGCTTAAAATCATTTAAAGATATTTTATAACAAATTTCAAATGTAACTGTAATTCCAAACAAAAACCCTCCAAATTTAAAATTAAATATTAATGAAAAAATTTAAATTCATCAAGTAATGAAGTCACTCCATTCTGTATCCTATAATGTCTTCTAAATAATTTTTTATTTTTTTTTAACAATACTCCATATTTGATTTGACCATGAACATATACACAATGATTCTTTGAGGCCTCCATGGCAGGTGTTTCCTTGACGTAATTGAGACTCTTCGTCTCCTTGCTTGATGTCACACAACCCTCTATGTGGGAGCGATAGAAAAGTGTAGGTGGAAAAAACACATCTTTTGGCCCAAAAAATTTATGTGACGTTTTCAAATTTATCTCTAATTGATGCATTTCATTTATAATATATCACTATAATATCTAGTTTCTAATATACGAAGAAAGGGATTATTCCTATGTAAGAAGCATGTATCGTAGTTGTGTGTGTAAGTTTAGACTCTCGACAGATTTCAAGGGGCCAAACTATATAGAAATGTCAGAAATTTTGGATCTACAGTGAGCATGGAAACTGTGCGTAGCGTAGTGAAAAAAAAATATTGCACGTCACAAACTTCGTCGCTGAATATTTAGGATTTACTGTGCATTGGCCAAACTGCTCAATATACTGCGTGTTGTGATAAACACTTTAATGAAACTATTTATAGATGCAGAAACAAACTGTGTTATTGAACACAATAAATTCATAAACACAACAGAAGGTCAAAGTTACACATGAATTTGATAACACACAAAATACTTTATATCTATTAAACTTCGGTGTTGCACGCTAATACAGAATACAAATTGTGACAAGTTTCAACTCCAATTACTTCACGGACTTCTGCAACTTCTAACCACACACAGATCTTGTGCTCTCAGACTTATTCGAATACCTTCAACTATTGTTGTTGCTTCTCTGCTCTATGTCTATCGCTCTCTGTCTTTTGTGTATGTCAACTAACTTAGAGACTCGGGCATTTAAAGAAAAAAATGAGAATTCCTATAGAAGTAAGACTGACTCAACATTAAATAGAACAATAAATTCGACTGACTCTTCATATATTTAACTGGACTGGAGAAAGATAAAAATCGGCTCCATTAATTAACTCATTTGCTTGCCGATTGATAAAAAAATGATCTTGCGTAAACGTGCAAATTTGTATTTGCAAACTGACTAACAGTTTGACTAACTGACTAACTGACAAATTAGCGGAGACATAAATATCACCGACTTGTAATTACTATTTCCAACACTACCCCTTAATTATAAGTAGGTGGGATTACAAAATTTTACATCAAAAATTTTAATGGACATTTACAAAATTTTAAATCAAAAATTTGAATTGAAATTTGCTTCCATCACATGCTACATTCTACATGAACTTGACATCGCAATTGTTTATGAATTTCCTTGCGACAGGGTCATACAGTTTGTATCCTTTTGTTTGTTCAGAATACCCAACAAATATACATTTCTATCCTTTATTGTCCAGCTTCTTTCTCAACTCATCTAGAATATGTGTGTATGCGACACAACCAAAAAAATTTAAGGGCACCACATTATACTTCATACCTGTCCAGGTTTCTTGAGGAACTATGTTCTTCACATTCTTTGTAGGACATTTGTTCATGATGTATACTGCAATTTCTATTGCTTCATCCCAATACTCATTTGAAAAATGTTTGGTTGCCAACATATTGCGCGTCATTTCCATGATGGTTATGTTCTTTCTTTTTGCAACACCATTCTGTTGTGGTGTATATCGTGCAGTAAATTGCTTGTAGATGCCATACAATTTACAAAAGTTATGAAATTCCCTTGAAATGCATTCTCCTCCTCTATCAGTTCTTAGACACGTGATGTAATAACCACTTTTCTTTCCCACAAGTGATTTAAACTGTTGAAAACAACCCAATGTGTCAGATTTGTGTTTTAGGAAATAAATCCATGTCTTTCTTAAGAAATTATCAATAAATGTCAGAAAATAAGTACTTCCTCCTATAGATGGTTTTTTCATTGGTCCACAAATATTTGAATGTACAATTTCCCGTTGCGATTTTTCTCTGTAAGACTTGCTAATTGGAAATGATTCTCTGTGATGCTTTCCAAAAATAAAGCCTTCACATATTCTTTCTGGTTTTTCAATCAATGAAAAACCTTTTACCATATCCTTTGTGTGTAGCAACTTCAGACCTCCAAAGTTCAAATGTCCAAATCTGAAATGTCATAGCGAGGAATCATCATACATTTCATATTGAAATGTTGTTTGTATCTTTGCACTACTTTCTCATTTCTTGATACTGCGTGCACCATTTTCTTCATTGGAACTGCGCACACATTCTATTGTTAATGCAATGTCTCACTCACATCGTTTGCTTTACCAACAACTAGTGTTGTATTCCACTTCTTGGTTGGATTTAATGTCAATGGGAACATTATGTTGCTTGTCATATAGATTCTTCCAATAAGTTGATTGCTTGGATATCTATCCATAATCACACAATGACTGTCTTCCATGTAGATTTTGTATCCTTTCTGTGACAATTGTCATGTGCTCATTAGATTATGCTTCAGAGTAGAAACATAATATACATCAGGCATAACCTTTTTCTCTCCTTGTTTGGTTAAAATGTTTATAATTTGTTTTCCTAAGAGAGTGACTTGGATGTCTATTTCAAGTGTAACCTTGGTTTGGACCGACTTATCCAAACTAGAAAACAATTCTATGTTTCTTGTCATGTAGTTACTGCAGCCTAAATCTAAATACCATATGTCAAAGGGACTTTCTTGAGAAACATTGCATTCAACTGATTCAGTGCACGCCATAAACATAGGATTGGTTTGGTTATTTGTGTTGTTTAACTAATCTTGTCCTTGTTTTTTGGTTATATTGTCTCTTCCTACACTCATATGCATAATGTCCATACTTTTTACAATAATGGCATTGAATATTTTACTTTTTTGTTCTTTGACCACTTGGTTGACTCGTATTTGGGTTTTGACATCTTCCACCAGTATTTCCAGGACTGCTATTGCGTCCATCTCTAATGGAAATTCTTCATCTGCCTCTAGAGTTAGCTCTCCCCCTTCCTCTTCCACGACTTATAGATGACTGCATGAAAAATGCATTCTCTAATGACATATTTGACCTATTTAATATGTGTTCATAATTAATGAGGGAAGCTTGCAGTTAATCTAAGGGTAAAATCATGAAGGTGGGTAACACTTTTGTGACAATTGGAACTCAAAAATTCCTAGTGCCAATTTTTTCGACCGAAAAAATGTTGCTAGGAATTTTTTCGGTCGAAAATTTGCACATCAAATTGAACGGTGCACTCGAAATTCATGTATAATGTTTTCCAGATGAATTATTTTCCTGTGGTAAGCATATTTCGGCTGAAACGTTTATTTTTAATGGATTTCGTTAAAAACTAGGTTTTGACCGAAAGAATATTTCAGCTGAAAACCTGAAAATGAGATTGTTTGCAAGAAACTGCAAATTCTCTCTATCTTACTTGATCTTTAGAGGTAGCAGACTCCTACAAATACTCAGAATTGATACCAACATTTTTAAAATTGAATCTACTTTCATTGGATATAATTTGTTTTCATTTTCATTGTTTTTATCTAATTTTACTTAATTTTATAAAAAAATCACTACATAATATTTTTAGGTGAGATTATGATTTGTTGAAATGAAAAATCCATATCTCTAAAAATAGAGAGTGAAAAATTATGGAAAATTGATATTCATAATCCTTAAATTGTTATCTTCAAAATGGTATTTTTAGATTTTACTTTTAAGTAAAAATTAAGATAGTATAATATTCATATGTTAGATTCAAAATTATAGTCAAAATATAATAGAGTCTCTGTAGATTGTTGGAGTATATTTTGTTTCTTAAAAATATAAGTTTAATAATAGATACATTGTTGTGGGAAAAAATAACTCATTATCATTCCTTTCATGTTTAAGGAACATATTGTTAAACAATTATCAAATTGACATCAAATCTTGATAAAAGAAAATTGAAAAATAGTCATTGGAAAGCTAACAAAATTCTTCACAAGTTTTGTTTTTACTTTAGAGTGAAATTCTAAATAAATAAAAAATACTTTTGCATGCCGAATGTTGAAGAACTTGTGAAAATACAATTTTTTGGTCATAAAACAGGAAAAAGTGTTACCCATCTTCATGATTTTACCCCTAGCCTAAACTGACTCAGCTCTTTTCTTTCTTCCAAAGTCACAACAAGGGTATCAAATTTAGGAGGAAGACTCCTAAATACTTTCTCAATGACTTTTATGACTTCTATGGTTTCACCATGAGACTTAATATGATTTATCAGTCCAATAACATGGGTATAAAATGAATCTATTGTATCTGAGTCTTTCATTGACAGAGTTTCAAAATCTCTTCTAACAATTTGTAGTTTTGAGGTCTTAACTTTTTCCATACCTTGATAAGAGGTTTATAATATGTCTCATGCCTCCTTGACCTGCTTTGTTGATGCAACTCTTGGGAGTATGCTCTCATGCATGGCTTGATGTATGTAAAAAATCACCTTTCCATTAGTTTTCCTTTGATATTTCAAAACATCGTTCTAACCTTGTGTGAGTGCATTATATGTTTCCTGATCTGTTGGTTCCACATAGTCATTTTAGAGTATCTCGCATACCTCTTGACCTCAGAACAATGCCTTCATGGTCAAGGACCATAACTCATCATTCTTTCCTGTAAAAATGGGAGGTTCCATATTTCAAGTAGAAGTGATATCTTCACCTTATGACAGAGTTACTTCTTTGATACGAGATCTCGGATCTACAACACACAGAGAAATTATGCACAACGTAGTGACAAAATACTATGTGCCAAAACTTCTTCGTTGAATATTCATGACTTACCGCGCAGTGACCAAACTGCTCAATATACTGCTTATTGTGATAAACACTTTAATGAAACGATTTATATATGCGTAAACAAATTGTGTTTCTCCTTAACACAATAACCTCATAAACACAACAGAAGCTCAAAGTTACAGAAGAATTTGATAGCAAACAAAATACTTGATAAGCATTAAACTTCGGCGTTGCACGCTAATACAAAATACAAACTATGACAAGATTCAACTCCAATGACTTCGCGGACTTCTGCAACTATCAACCACACACACAAAGCTTGTTCTCTTAGACTTCTTCGACTACCTTCAGTTGTTGTTGCTACTTCTTTGCTCTATGTCTATCGCTCTCTCTCTTCTGCATATGTAGACTAACTTACATAATCAGACATATAAAGATGAAACTGAGACTTATTGTAAAGGCGACACTAAATTCGACTAACTCTTCATTTACTTAACTGGAGTCAAGAAAGATAAAGATTAAATCCGTTAATTAACTCCCCCATAAAAAACTAATCTTGCATAAACATGAGACTTTGTATTTGCATAAAAACAAATCCGCATAGATGTAAAGCTCACCTACTTGTAATTACTATTTCCAACAAGAAGATATATTGTTTGCTAGAGAGAACGAGGCACTTAAACTCTTTAAAATCAACATATTCGATGGTGTATGGATCCTAAATTAGTGGTGGATGGATCTTCAATGTCATCTCAACAACCATCATAAAGCTATCTTTTTTCATGATTTTTGTTTAAATAGCCAGCAAACTTTCAATCCAACATTATTTTCTATTGTTTTCTATTCTTTCTAAAATTAATTTTAGTTTTCCGCTCGGGTCAATATATAAAATGTGTTATAAAAGAATAAATTCATTTAATCGAAAGTGGTTTCAAACCCGCTATTAAATATAAATCTCTGTGTAAAATCAAACACGGAAACAAGTGATAGCAAAAATTTCTTCTCTCACATCATCAACTTTTAAAATAAACATAACGTGCAGAGCCAGGATTCGTAAATATTTCGATATTCATGTAACGCGATGTAATGAATCATACATCTTTAAAAAAAATAGAAACAAACCTGTCTTTGCGTGCTTCATGTTTACACTAAATTTCTGTAATAAGACCCAAATCCAAAATACATGTATATAAATTTTATTTGTCCGTTCCATATTACACAAAATTTATGTAACACGACCCAAATAAAAAATACACGTATATATATTTTATTTATCGGTTCAATTTAACAAAGCTATTTGTACTCAGCCATACATACTACTGGGGGAATGTATATCAAATTGTCGTTTTGAAAAATATCCAAGAGATTTTCATGGCGGAGAATGGGATTATGGAGAAGAATTCGAGCGCAGCCCTTTTGGAGTATTGTCTTCATCGGCTGCAGTATATGGAGACTTTGTGTTCACAATAACCCTGCACAACAGAAGACGGTACTTTTATTTTTAGTTTTGAGTAGTGAGTTTCAATGGCAGACAGAACATAATGCAGATACGAAGTAATTATGGTACCTCTCCTTTCGCTTTTTCAGAAAACGTTGCAGAGAATGCTTCCTCCCTATTGGAAGATCTGACAAGATGAGGAATCAACTATATTTCTATAAGTAACAAGTAATATTTGTATCAAGGAATTTGTATCTTAGTTTAAAGGGTTAGATTAATAGGTTTTTATTACTAATTAGTTCTATGTGGGTATGTATCCGATTAGGTTCGCAGGTTAAACACACTGATTTTTACAGACATATATATGGGACAGCTTAAACAGATGATACTAATTTAAGTGCACAAATTTAACATTAATACAATTATGGGAGAACATCCATTAAATTTATCTACAAAGTTTTCTAGATTGTATAATTTAGAGATGGTCTCCCATAATTGGTGGCCTTAGTCGTACCTATGTGCAGGTTGGTGATGGATCCCTGATTCGCCCGAGAACTTCATGACAGGAAGAGATGTTTTCAGCTCAGTCTGCGATCTACAAGTGTTGTTCTGGACTTTAGTATGTGGATAACCGGAATAGTTTTCACTGCTGGCAATTAACATTATGGCTTGGGCCTATTTAAGAAAACAGATGAAATCATAATCTAAAGTAGAATAAGTCCCGCCAATATCTAAAGTCCTTCTATACCCCCATAACCGTGTGAAACCCCATAGACATACCTGATCTGGAGGAATATCATCATACACGTTCACCACTCTACCATAGAAAATGGTCAATTGCACACAGGATTGCTTGCTCGGAATCGTGGATGTAGCCGACCTGGATTTTAAAATAAACGAAATTACCATTAACCTCACAGGATTACATGACCACAGAAAATAGCTGAAAATAAGAACATAACTAATAATTCTACCCATTACAATTGCACACCTGAAACTTGTCACAAACCCAGAACAACCATCCTGATGATCATCTGAAGACGTCCTGTGCTCGGATCTCAGAATGACTGATATTGGGGATCCAAAACCAGACTGGTCGGGGAATAAATTAATGGAATTAAAACAGCTTCCAACAAAGGAGAGATCCAATCGAGGTATAAACTCTGTAGCTTCACGCTTAGTACCTCCATTAACAGTCTTATTGTAACGACCCTCCTCATTATGACAACAACACTGATAATAGGTGCAAATTTTTTTTTTATTCTTTTTTTCGTTTTAAAAGTGTGTGCGCGCGTGTAGAAAGGAAATAGTCACACTTGACTCTACGTCGCCACCCGACGACTAACAAGATGCAACCACGATGATCACAACAAGAAGACACCAGGTGCTCAACAAGTAACTGTAAGAATTAACGACCATAGCCATAAGGTGCACAACATAAACATTTAACAACACACTGGGTTATGCACAGTACGAACACAGAAGGAGAATCCATAGTAGTATATTTTACTATTTCTGCATAGGAAAGCAGGGCGTTTAATCTTAGTTCTCTGCTCTGGAGAGAGAGAAGGTCAGATAGGCTCCTGGCCGACTGCTCAGGCAGAAACTAGTAATCTTCGTCAGGCGTGTCACAAGAGTGGAAACCCTGCCTTTAAAGGGCCTGAGACTCTTGATACGACACAAGATTCTTTACACAAAAATAATCACACACACATACTTATATACTAGGCTACATGGAGGTGTCTACATCCCACCCGACACAAGCCGACCGATCAATGCAAGCCAACCAAGTACAACAAATCAATGGACAGCCACGACCTCTATGGAAGATGCAAGTCAGAAGGACTCCGACATAGACCAACCACTGTTGAGACTCCAAAATATTAAGTACATACCAATTACTCCA
This sequence comes from Picea glauca, assembly GCA_000966675.3. Taxonomy (NCBI): domain Eukaryota; kingdom Viridiplantae; phylum Streptophyta; class Pinopsida; order Pinales; family Pinaceae; genus Picea; species Picea glauca. The sequence goes on from JZKD02S1674185.1 coordinate 53,195, forward strand.
TTTGATTTCCATTAAACGATGAGTTACCAACCAAGTCTTAAATAATGTACATTAATTAATTACAAATCCCCGTTTACTGAAACTTAATCAATGATTGCCCTTAGATTTAAGGACCCTACATTTACCAACTTAGAATAATCTATGGTGCTCAATCAAGGTTATTACACCATATATGTTTATTAATAACAATAAAGATTACAATAACACTGCCATGAAATATTAAACACCTTACATTTATATCACATATATGGGCCATGATTTACAATTACAATACCTCTTATATGCTACAACCATAAAATTACAATGACCTTACATGATAAAAATATTTCAAATAAACATGAGGAGCTCACAATTCGATGTCATCAAGATCATAAATTTCAATAATAATGCAATAATAACAACGACATTCCTTTCTGCAAGTTATCTACACAACACTACACTCTATATTAAGTTGCAAAACAATACTCTTACATATTTCAGAAACAATATGAAACCATAGTGTTACCTTTACATATCACCTTAACATTATAAATTACAGTCACCATACATTACTGATTACCATATCAATTTACATTACTCATAACAGTAAAATGTTAGTAACATTTTCACCAAATGACAACACCCTTACGCTAGTGTCAATATATAAAAATGACATCATATTTATAAATAACATCATATTTAAAAATAACAATATAACATCACATTTAAAAATGACAATATATAACAATAACAATATTTAAAATGAACCCTATTTAAAAATAACAATATTTAAAAAGGACAACATATAAAAATAACAATATTTAAAAATGACAATATATAAAAGCAACATCACCATACATTGCAGCAGCATTGGATTTACCTATTAAAAACCATATAAGGGTTTGTCAATGCCATCGTTTTCTAAATTCACTATATCCTTGCAACAGCCTTACCAACCAAAACTGTAACAATGCCTTTGTGAGTTATTAACCACCCTAGAAATCAGCGGCCAAACCAGTCTGCCAAGTCAGGTAAAAATCGGCAACTGGCAACAATAACTATCGACATGTGTTCAAGTCAGAATCGAGGGGAAATCTAAGAGCGTATCCAAAAAGAAACCACGAATCAAGGCAACTGTAAAAAGGAAGTTTAAATTGGATTTAAAACAGGCTGCGTACTGTCAACAACACACCCACCAGTGATATCATGTAACAGAGCATTTTAGGCAGCACATTTTTGGGTAATTCGTTGATAGGCCGCGAGCTACTATAGGAGTATTTTTCATCGGTCTGCGAGCTGATACCAGCATTCTCCACAGAACCCTGTTTGACGGCAACTGAACCGATGCTAGGTAAAAATTTGATAACTTTTCATTATAAAAGAGAAATTTTCATCATGGAAGAAGCTGTAAAAAGGAAAAAGTCAGGAATCACACTCAACTCAGCAAGGAAAAAAAATATCTAACTCAGTCAGCCCGGATACCCAAACGCGGATCAGAGGTGCCAGGAAGTCATGGCACTGCGGTGATGTGTAATCCCAACGCAACGATCTATGTGGCTGGAAACAGTGTGGTTATCCACCCCCTCCCCAAATCGCACAGGAAACATCACGCATTTGCAGAGAATACGAGAATAGGAACGCTCAGAATTACCAAGCAAACACAAGAAGGAAATCTACCAGCAATATGCGTGATCAAACTCATTAATCAGTAATAAATCACGTTCAGAGAAGGGGTAAGTGAATTCGTGGATACCGGAGGTGGAAATACGAGCAGTGAGCCCAGATACAACGCCCGTAGAGGTAAAAGGAAACACCTATAGTAGATTTAAAAATGCCCACAAAAGTAAAGTCCTCCACATACAAAAAAAAAGGATGTCTACATAATAGAACGACCATAGTACGTTTACACGCCCGTATGGAAATCAATCGCCCCTCCCGGGACCACGGGCAGTCATATAAAAACAAAAACATTGTCAAGGACCAATCCAAGGAACACATCCCCGACGTGCTTAAAATAAATAAATAAAAGGCAGTTTACAAACCCTAAACTAATTCAATCCACAAAATAATTAAAACAAACACATAGATCAAGAAATACCAAATTGCAGAGAGTTTTGGGCAGTCACCACACTGAGGGGAACAAAAAAACGCAGAAGAGATTGCAAAGTTCAAGGGCGTGAATCCACAGGGTAACCTCCAGTGAGTTATAACACAAGGATTTGCAGAAAAACAAAACAGAATGCAGAGAAATATTTTAACAAAGTGCAGAGATTAATGACCATTATCAGTGGATGAATCCGACAGAAACAAGTTTGTCGGCAAGGGTTAATTACGCAGTTAATTATAAAAATTATCACTCAGCAATCGTTGGATAAAATCAGGAGGTTCCACAAGCATTGTAAAAATTTATTCTATGAGAATCGTCAAGGAAAATGGCAGATGCAACAAACTATTATATAAAATTGTAACGCCAGTACACTTCTCAATAAACAGACATATCTACATCAATCCTAGTGCTTTCTATTCTACCAAATAAATGACCATACCTTTGCCTCTTTGCCTGCCCCGAATGATGATCCAGTGCTCCGTGTTGCTCCTGCTCTGCGCTACTCCCGCTCGCCGATCGCAGAGACTACACCGGTACCTCCCAGCCAATCGCTAGGGGTACTTTGCTTCCCCCTTAGCCCCCCGAGCCGCAAAGGGTCCACACAGAATCCAGATGATATTCCTAGCTTCCCAGCTCACCTCGCAAGGCTGAGCTACCACTCCAATACACGCTGAGAAAATCCCAACTCCTCACAAGCAATCAATCAAGTCACAATTCGGCAGCGTTACGATACACTAACTGCCGATCCCTTTTCTTCTTCATCTCCCTTTCATTTTATAGAGTTTTGAGACCCACCAACTTTCCTAAATCACAATTAATTTAAGTTTTAATAAAAATAATTTTAATTATTCTCCACCGCACAAGTGTCGTCCATCCCCCTCTTTTCTCCATTAATTATTTTCTTTAAATTTATTAGTTGCCTCAATTCCCTCATCCACATAGAAATGCTCCTAAAATTACTCTTAGGTGTTCCTAGATCCCCTTACATGTTTTAAATACTTTCCTAAGAAAAGATGTTACTAGATTAGCTCAGATTAGCAGGTTCTAAATTTCAGATTCCTTACTATGTTGACCGTGATTTTTACCATAAGTTCCCCTCTTTCCCCTTTTTATTAAAGCCCAGAATGGCAGTTGCGTTATTAAATCTTTCCCATTTATTATTTATCTAATATTTTTTTGTTCTTTCACAAGTTACGAATAATTTCTTCTTTGCACAATTTTAACACCATTAGTTTTAATTAAATTCTTATTCTCGTCATTTACCCCAAGAATTTCATGAAGACCAAACTATTACTTAAGTGGGTTTTTTGTTTAAAATGTTATTTTTATTCTAGGGTCTTTCTCTTAAGGTTAGACTAAATTTTTACCCTAGAAAAGTTTTAGACTTGGGACTTAGATTCTGAATTGGGCGACACTTGGTTAGGGAAGTTGTTTAAGGATTTATTAAGGCGTTAAAGTCTTAGGGCCATCTAGGTTTGTTTCTTCAACCTCATCAATGCGACGTGCCCTTCAGGACGCACAACGTGCTCCAAGGGTGCCACTCGCCTCGTTCGTTTCGTTTGGGTGACGTGCCCTTCGGGATGAACCACGTGCTCCAACGGTGCCACTCGCCAACTTGTGTTTCTTTCGCGTGAAGTGCCCTTCAGGATGCACCACGTGCTCCAAGGGTGCCACTCGCCAACTTGACTGATTGGTAGACATCTATAACCCCTCGAGTCAACACTCCGCCAGGTGAACTTGTGGGAGACTAAGGGCTCTAAGGAATAAGGCCCCCGCCTTATTGCGCACCCCTTAGAATCATCATGAGTGACTGTCGCAGTCTTCCCTCACGGCATCGTGGATCCTCTCGAAGTAGGTAATCATTAACCTACAGTTCGAGCCATGGTGGGAGTGCTAGTAGGCTGTGGCAGGGCTGCTGTCCACACCTCTCCCTCAACCTCTCTGGAAATCGTGTGTGGCCCCTTTACTCCATATGTGAGTCAGGTCGGCAAGATATCGTCAGCCTGCATCATCCAAAAATCATGTCAGAACATGTCAACATCATATCATCAAATCAATGAAATATCCCAGTAAATAAATCAACCCAATAGCACACTCCCTCACTCAATCTGGAGTCCAAGGGGGTTCCACCGATGCCTCTGCATCCTCAAGGTCCAAAAAACCTGCACACTCAATAAAACTGAGTCAAAAGAACCTATCTACGTCAAGCAATAAAACATCATGTCATCTATCATAACGCATCATAATCAAGGGTAAATGTTTTAACATCATAAAAGTCTGGATCACTTGCAAGCTAGTGTCCTCAAAGAACAAGTTTCCTCAGTGCGCCAGAGCGGGATGTTACATACACCCCCTCTTGGTATAAACTTCGTCCTAAAGTTTCTCAATATAAATGCCGAAATAAAAGTACCATAGTATCATAAGTCTATCTATCAAACAAAAATGGGAACTGTTGGCGCATATCATATGCGTCCTCCCAGGTCGCCGAGTGCGGACTATAATTGTCCCACTGGACCTTGACCTAATCTACCAGTCGACGTCGTAACTGTCAAACCCGATGATCTAATATGCGGCTCGGCTCAGCCGTGAGTGCTCCCTCGTCTGATACCTGCAAGGAACTCATGTCAATCACGTGTGTAGGATGACTAATATAATGTCTCAAAACAGATACATGAAATACATCATGCATACGCCTCAAAGAATCAGGCAAGGCTAGTCTATAGGCCACGGGCCCCTTTCTCTCCACAATCTCGAAAGGTCCCACGAACCTAGGAGAGAGTTTAGCTCCCTTTCCAAACT
>JZKD02S1674185.1:68853-109785 GCA_000966675.3 Picea glauca
CATCTAGCCACAAAGTTGACTATGTCGGCCTTCATTCCTTTCCAGAAGAACAAGGGCTTAAGGTCTTCCCTCATCTTCGTAACTCCCGGGTGAGCCATGTAAACTGCTCTATGATCCTCCCTCAGGATCAACATCCTCAACTCGTCGTTTGGCAGTACGTAAATCCGACCTCTAAACCTCAATAAACCATCGCTATCAAATGAATGCCCCTCATATCATGGTACCATCATTGTTTTTTGTCCGATAAAATCCTCGAATTCTTTGTACCAGTCATCGTCATGCTGTAAAGAGAGAATATTCTCATGTAGGTTCATCTGAAGAGGCATCACCGAAAAGATGCATGGTCTCCGACTCAAAGCATCAGCTACTCGGTTCACTGTCCCCTTTATGTAAGTAATCTCGAAGTCGTACTCGCTAAGCAATTCCGACCAACAACGTTGTCGCGCGTTCAGGTCTCTTTGCATGAAAATGTGTTGTAGTCCACAATGATCAGTCTTTAATTCAAATTTTTGTCCAACAAGGTAGTGTCTCCAAACCTTCAAGGCATAAACAATGACTAATAACACCAAATCGTGCGTCACGTAATTCCCCTCATGCCTTCTCAGTTTTCTCGAAATGTAAGCAATCACTCGTCCGTCTTGCATCAAGGCTCTGCCTAAACCTTCCTTGGATGCGTCAGTGCATACCAAGAAGTCTGCGTCCATGTCAGGGACCTTTAGTATTGGTGCGGTGGTCAACAACTCCTTAAGCCTTCGAAATGCTTCTGCTCATTTCTCGGTCCAAACAAACTTCTTGTTTTTCTTCTGCAACTCCGTAATCGGATTTTCTATCTTCGAAAAACCCTCGACAAACCGTCGATAGTATCCGGCTAAACTCATAAAACTATGCACTTCTGTGACATTCGTTGGCGCAGGCCATTCCATAATAGCCTCAACCTTGGTTGGATCCATGGCGATACCTTCGGTGGAGATGACATGCCCTAAGTAGTGAATCCTCGGTTGATAAAAAGAGCATTTGGACAACTTCCCATACAATTTGTGCTCTCACAAACACTGTAGTACCAAGCACAAGTGCTTGTCATGCTCCTCCGCTGTCTGAGAGTAGATCAAAATATCGTCAATGAATACTTGGACGAACTTGCCCAAGTACTCGCGGAACACCCCGTTCATCAAGCTCATAAATACCCCTGGGGCGTTTGTCAGTCCAAACGGTAAAACAGTAAATTTGTAATGTCCAAATCTCATCTTAAAGGCGGTCTTAGGGACGTCATTCTCCTTGATCTGTAACTGGTGATACCCTGATCGCAAATCGATCTTGGAGAACACTGTCGCACCCTTCATTTGATCGAACATATCGTCAATTCTTGGTAAGGGATACTGATTCTTGATCGTAGCCTTGTTCAGTTGACGGTAGTCAATGCAAAGCCTCCACGATCCGTCCTTCTTCCGAATGAAAATAACTGGTGCACCCCATGGTGACACACTAGGGCGTATCAGTCTGAGGCCTAACAACTCCTTTAGTTGCATTTTCAGCTCTTGCAACTCCAGGGTCGACATCCGATAAGGCATTCTCGCTATTGGTTCAGTCCCCGGTTTCAAGTCTATAGTAAACTCCAATTCTCTTTCTGGCGGCATCCCAGTCAACTCCTCTGGAAATACATCCGCAAACTCCTTCACCACCAGAAGGTGTTCTAGACCTTCTGCTACTCCCTTTTCATTTAGCGCAAGGATCGCATAAATCTTGCACCCCTAGCACATACTCTTCCGTAGCTGTATGGAAGAGACGAACCTCAGGGATACTCCCTGGTTCCGTCCTACAATTACCCATCTTTGTCCTTCATCATCGATCAAGCTCAACCGTTTTGTCTTGCAGTTGAGTATCGCCTCATGCGATTCCAACCAATCCATACCAATCACGATGTCATAAGACCCTAAGATCTTGATGTACAAGTTTACCCTAGTGACAAACTCTCCCAGGTCAAGGGCACAGCCCGTGACCTTTCCTCCAACCTTCTGTTTGGCTCCAGAAGCCATCTCTACGAAGATAAACTCATCATGTTCGATTGCCTTTACCTTAATCCTTTTTAGCGTTTCACCAAAAATGAAACTCTCAGTAGCTCTTGGGTCAATCAAAATATAAGGGTCTGGTCAGCAACAGTACCTATCGTCTCGAGCACAGTCGACTGGTGCTCTGCCTGGCGGTTATTCACCACTGCATGAATCCGATGGGCCTTGCCCATATCTCCCACTGTAGTGGGTCCGGCTGATCCGGACGCTTTGGTCCTCTTCACAGGACAATCGCGCTGGTAGTGTGGCTCCCCACACATCCAACACCCCTTCTTCGGCCCAGTAGTCCTGGTACCCGAAGTAGAAGATGACTGCCCACCAGCCTGAAACCCTGGTCTATTCTGTTGAACAGGCCTAAACTGTTGTTGCTGCAGGCGACGCTGCTGCTGGTGTTTTGGTCCTCGATAAGGTGCTCGCTGCTGAGGCGGTGGTCGTCGAGGTGTAGTGATCGTGGATCCCCTCTGGAAGCCACGATATCCTGACGTGTGTCTCGCTGGCGTCTGATGCTGCGGCATTCCAGATGAACCCTGCCCTGCAGGTCTCGCTGGAGTCATGGCCTGACCCCCGTTGATAAGCTCCTCCTCTGCTATGAGGGCCTTTTGGACAACGTCGTGCAAGGTTTGAGGCATCAATATCCTAACCTTTGCACGTAGGCTACCGTTAAGGCCAAACACAAACCGGTTGACCTTGAGCTTCTCCGTGTTCAGGTGCGGAGCATACCGGAGTAGCTCCATAAAACGTGCCTCGTACTCGGGCACCGTACGACCTTCCTGTCATAAAGAATTGAACTCATTGAGCTGACGCTCAATGAATTCCTCTGAAAGATACCTCTCTCGAAACCGTTCCTCAAACAGTTCCCATGACACATCTTCAACGGCCATGTTTAGCTGCGGCAGGAGCGTCTTCCACCATAGAAGAGCGCTCCCTTTCAGTTGAAAGACCGCCATGCGGACCTTCATGTTAGAGGTATAATCGCGAAGTGCGAAGCACATCTCCATATTCTCTAACCATGCCTCGGCGGATGCATCATCCGAGGCACCAAAGAACTCGGGAAATTTTACCTTCTCGATTTCACGGTGAATGCTACCTGTAAGGGCCGGTGCACGCGGCGGAACCTCAGAAGGTGTCAGCGCCCTAGCCTCATCTCTGTCCAATCGGCTGATAAGCACCTTGGACATGCGCTGAAAATATCTCATCATCCCCACGACATCGGCAACTGCGATCTTCTCCTGTCCGAGAACCTGCTCGCCTCCCTGAGGGTTAGACCCCTCAGGCATGGATGCTGCTCGACGCATCCCGCCTCCTCCCCTAGCACCCTGTCGTCTGCCTCAGCGGCGTCCTCTAACCATGATTACCTTCACACACACAATCAACTCAATCAACAACAGAATAATCAAATATATTCATGTCAATGAAAGCCATAGCGAATCCCAAGTCGCGGGTCGAACCTGGCTCTGATACCATATGTAACGCCCTCCCTAATTATGACAACAACTCTGAAAACAGGTGAATTTTTTTTTTGTTTAAGGTGTGTGCACACGTGTAGAAGTAACAAACACACTTGACTCTACATCGCCACTCGACAATCAACAAGACGCAACCACAATGTTCATCACAAGAAGACTGAAGGCACACAACGAGTAACTGCAACAATATACGACCATAGGCATAAGGCGCACAACACAAACATTAAGACATACTGGGGGTGCACAGTAAGAACACAGAGGGAAGAATCCATGGTGTTAGGGTTATTATTTATGCATAGGAAAGCAGGGCGTTTAGTCTTATGTCTTCTCGAAAGAAGATTAGACAGGCTCCTCGCCGACTGCTCAGGCAGAAACTAGTAACCCGACCTAGAACAAGACGCAAGCAAGATTAACACAACAAGATGATCCCGACATATCACAGTGACAACAAGTAATAAACGCCCCTAGACATAAGGCGTACAACTAGCAGTTGTAAGCAGAAAACGACAGCAGGTGTTAAGTACAGTACAGTCACAGATGGAAGAATCCAACAGTAGAGTTTACTATTTCTGCACAGAAAAGCAGGGCTTTTAGTCTTATGTCTTCTCGAAAGAAGATTAGACAGGCTCCTAGCTGACTACTCAGGCAGAAACTAGTAACCCGACCTAGAACAAGACGCAAGCAAGACGACCAAGCACTGCAAAATCAAGGACAACTATGACTTCTACGGGAGACGCAAGTCAGAAGGATTTCGACATCGACCAACCACTATTGAGACTCAAGACCTTAATCATAGACCAATTATTCCATTTGAACTCCATTCGTAGACGAGATACCCGGCCAACCGTAAAAGAATGTAAATTTAAGTAAGTGCAGATTCCCCAATTATAATCTTAGTAGTTCAAGGTACTTGGTTCAAGGACCTTATATCTAAAGCCATTAATAACCAAAGACTTAATCGTATTAAGATAAGTCCATAATCTTTAACGTCAGACATTACATCCATTAATCATTCCAAGCACCCTAATAGCCTTAGCCTTAGCTTGGCCAAAGCATAACATAACAATTCAGTGCCTTTCACTTCATTACGTTCTATTGGATAAATATTCATTAACATAACGTTTCATTCCCACTACTTTATTTCGATAGTTACCTTAACATTGCTACCTTATAAATCCATGATTATTTTAACAATACTACTATCAACACCATATTACTTTTACTAATATCACTAAAACAATTATTACAACTTTCATCAATATTACCTTAACCATTATTAGCATTAAAACAATAAAACTAGGCAGAGGTAATAAAACCACTTACTTCCAATAGAATAAAGCAATGTCAAAATTCATGAAAGGAATAAGCATATCCTTCCCAACAACACTATAACTAGACAGTTGTAGTACAATATGTAATAACCTAGGTGTGGTTGAAGATAGTTGTAATAAGGGCCGAACTATTCCAATAGAAACAACATAATTCGCAGTGATGATTACACATAATGTATTAACTTTGATTACATATATATATATATATATGACAAGGATACATATGTATTTTAAACTATCATTTAACTTGAATGTACTAATCTTAAATAAATTATATTGACCCATCCCTCGGTTTTCAAGACTACACAACATATCTATATAGCCAAGTTTAAATATCTTTCAAAGGGGTAAGATGGAGCGTTGAATATCTTTCATAATGTACCTAATACATAAAAAAAAATCTTCCATAAAGGACAGGGATTTAAAACCTAGAATAGCTGATATATCTAATCCTCATACATTAAAAATATCATTTAAGTGAAACTACTAAATCCTTTAATTATATTGAGCTCTAAACCAAGTTTGGAAAATGACCCATCCCTCTACTTTTTATATTACCATAATGTACAACTAAAGGCAAGGAATTTACAATGCACGGTTATTACTGACAATGGAAACTATAATGAGAGACCAACGAATAACTATGCAGTTCCCTATATATCAACAATATCGCATTTAAGTAACAGGGACCCTACAGTTTGACAATGAAAGGTGATTTAACCATATAACTCACCTGGGCACAGAGAGGGGAAAAATTATACCGAATCACACATGGAACAGTGAACTTACCCAACAACCGGACAGAAACGCCCCTCTTACAATCGACACAGTCCTAATAAATGCCATTAAAATAAACAGTGAATTTAACCTATAACTGGTGGGGCGCAGAATGGGGATTTAACACACTCAATATATGCCAGCAAAACACAGAACATTCAAATTCCCCACACATACAATGAATCAATGCATTTACGGCATTAAACCCAGCAATAGATTCCACGACTTTTCAGGAATAGACTCAGTGATATACACACACGAAATTGCAGCAATAATAACCAAAAACGCAATGCCAACGATTTTACAAGACCACGATAAGGAAAAACGAAATGTCGAACGAATATACAGGATTGGAACAGCATTACCCTCAGCGAAATTTGCAGCAATGGTGAAAAAACGAAATGCCCAATGAGTTTAAAACCTTCATGATCAATAAGCAAAACAAATAGCATTCGAATTTCCAGAATGGGTCTGAACCCTTTGGTTCAATAAACAAAAACATAAAGCATTCAAACTGCCCAACTGTCAATAATAAAAACACCCAGTATAATAATTGCCCACTGTATGTAATAAAAACACCCAATACAAGAATGGCCCACTGTATATAAAAACGCCCAACACCACAAAATAAAAACGCACACAGTAAAATCTTTTCTCCCCAAAAACGTGTTCTATCATCAACCACAGCAACGAAATACAAAAACAAAATTCCAGAATTCCAAATTCATCAACAATTTAACCAAACAAAATTCTCAGAACTACGTCGTAGTAAGAATTCCAACGAAATTTCCGACAGAGTTTTTCAGTGTCACAATTACAAGGACGAGTTGCCAGAAACCATTTAACCTTCATCATTCATAGAAACGAATTTGCCAGAACTAGCTTTTCCAGTAACAACTATATAAAGACAAAATTGCCAAAACAATCTCACAATAACATTTACTGAAATGAAATTGCCGACAGAGTTTTTCAGTAACACAATACACAGTGAATTAAGCCATATGGAATGGAGGAGAAAAGAAGATTACAAGGATGGAGGATTACTCAAGGTGACACAGTAGAATTATGCAGCACATTTTAAAACACAACAATCCGCTGGAGGTAAGCAATTAAAGAGCAGCCATCTAGCCCAACGATAACCAGCATTGATTGAAATTAAACATTCATTCATATAGATTTCCATTACATAAGTAGATCTAATCATAACCTAATGCATTCTACTCTACTAAATGATGTGCGTACCTTTTCCCTTTCGACTGCCTCGATTGATGTTCGTGCCTCGATTGATGTCCCGCACTCCTGGCCGCTCCTGCTTGCCGACCGTAGAGAGCTCATCGGTACCTCCCAGCCAATCTCTAGGGGTACTATGCTTCCCCCTTAGCCCCCCGAGCCGCAAAGGGGCCACACAAAATCCAGAGATAAGACTAGCTTCTCAGCTCGCCTCCAAGGTGGAGCTACCACTCCAAAAAAGCTGAGAAAAACCCAACTCCTCACAAGCAATCAGTCAAGCCACAATACGGCAGCGTAACGTTACGCTAACCGTTCCTCCCCTTCTTCCTCCTTTTCCCCTTCTTTTATAGAAATTTGAGACCCACCTACTTTCCCTAAATCATTATTAATTTAATTTTTAATGACAATCCTCTAAAAATTCTCTGTCGTCCAAGTGTCACTCATCCCCCATGTTTCTCCAAAATTATTTCCTTTAATTTAAATAAAAGACTCATTTCCCTCGCTCCCCCTAAAGTCGCTCCTAAAATTTCTCCTAGGGTTCCTAGATCCCCTCTCATGCTTTTAATAACTTTCCTAAAATGAATTTGTTGATTTTTAGTAACTCCTTAACTGTTGATTCCTTTTTTCTTTTTACCCTTTGTCCCCTACTTTCCATTATTTTAAGTTTCCTTTATTACAAGTTTCCTTATTTCTATTAATTGTTCCTTTCCCCCCTCTTTTTTTTTAACACCCAAAAAGATAAAAGAGCCTATTAATCTTTTCATTATATTTCTAAAATCCTAACTTTTATACTCCACACTTTAATAATTTTATTTCTTCTTTATATTTTAAAACCATGGGTTTCAATTAATTTATCTCCCTCATTACTTTACCCCCCCCTTAGTTTAAGAAAAATTTAACTAACACCTAGGAGGGTTTTAGTTTACGCCTTTGCATTTATTTTTGTAGGGTCTCTTCTTAAGGCTAAACCAAATTTTATCTTAGAGATGTTTTAAATTTATGTTTAGATTTGAACTGGGCGACAATTCATTAGGGGAGTCGTTTTGAGAATTTCTTAAGGCGTTAAGGTCTTAGGGTCATCTAGGTTGTCTCCTCATCATCATCAATGCGACGTGCCCTTCAGGACGCACTACATGCTCCAAGGGTGCCACTCGCCTCATTTTCTTATGTTGCGCGACGTGCCCTTCAGGATGCACCATGTGCTCCAAGGGTGCCACTCGCCAACTTGTGTTTCTTTTGCGCGATGTGCCATTCAAGATGCATCACGTGCTCCAAGGGTGCCACTCGCCGACTTGATTGATTGGTATACATCTATAACCCCCGGAGTCAACACTCCGCCAGGTGAACTCATGGGAGACTAAGGGCTCTAAGGAATAAGGCCCCCTCCTTATTGCGTGCCCCTTAGAATCATCGTGAGTGACTGTCGCAGTCTGCCCTCATGGCATTGTGGATCCTCTCGAACTAGGTAATCGTTAACCTACACTTCAAGCCACGGCGGAAGTGCTAGTAGGTTGTGGCAGGTTTGCTGTCCACACCTCTCCTCAACCTCTCTGGAAATCATGTGTGGCCCCTTTACTCCCTATGTGAGTCTGGTCGGCAAGCTATCGTTAGCCTGCATCATCAACCATCGTGTCAGAACGTCAACAACATATCATAAAATCAATATCATATCATCAAAACAAGCAATATCACCGTAAATGAATCAACCCAAATAGTACACTCCCTAACTCAATCCGGAGTCCAAGGGGGTTCCACCGATGCCTCTACATCTTCCAAGTCCGAAACCCTGCACACTCAATGAAACTGAGTCAGCAACACCTATCTACATCAAAGTAGTAAAAACATCTTGTCATCTATCTTAACGCATCATAATGAAGGTTAAATTTTTTATCATCATAAAAATCCAGATCACTTGCAGGCAAGTGTCCTCAAAGAATAAGTTTTGTAAGTGCGCCAGAGCGGGATGTTACAAATGGCATGTGGTTGAAGTAATCCTGTCGGGTGTCTATGTTCAGTCTTTACCTGCTGACACTCTAGACATCTAGCCACAAAGTTGACTATGTCGGCCTTCATTCCCTTCAAGAAGAATAAGGATTTAAGGTCTGCCCTCGTCTTCGTGACTCCTGGGTGAGCCATGTAAACTGCTCTATGAGCCTCGCTCAGGTTCAACATCCTCAACTCGTCGTTTGGCGGTACGTAAATCCGGCTTCTAAACCTCAATAAACCATTGCTATCAAATGAATATCCCTCATATCGTGGTACCATCATTGTGTTTTGTCCGATAAAATCCTCGACTTCTTTGTACCAGTCATCGTCACACTATAAAGTGAGAATCTTCTCACATAGATACGTTTGAAGAGGCAACACCGAAAAGATGCGTGGCCTCCGACTCAAAGCATCTGCCACTCGGTTCACTGTTCCCTTTATGTAAGTAATATCGATGTCGTACTCGCTAAGCAATTCCGACCAACGCCGTTGTCGCGTGTTCATGTCGCTTTGTGTGAAAATGTGTTGCAGCCCACAATGATCAGTCTTTAATTCAAATTTTCATCCAACAAGGTAGTGTCTCCAAACCATCAAGGCATAAACGATGGCTAATAACTCCAAATCGTGCGTCGCGTAGTTCTCCTCATGCCTTCTCAGCTTCCTCGAAATGTAAGCAATCACTCATCCGTCTTGCATCAAGACCCTGCCTAATCCTTCCTTGGATGCGTCAGTGCATACAAAGAAGTCCGTGTCCATGTCAGGGACCTTTAGTATCAGCGTTGTCGTCAACAACTCCTTAAGCCTCTGAAATGATTCTGCGCATTTCTCGGTCCAAACAAACTTCTTGTTTTTCTTCTGCAATTCCGTGATCGGAATTGCTATCTTCGAAAATCCCTCGAAAAACCGTCAATAGTATCCTGCTAAACCCATAAAACTACGCACTTCTGTGACATTCGTCGGTGCAGGCCATTCCATAATAGCCTCAACCTTGGCTGGATCCACGACGATACCTTCGCCAGAGATGACATGCCCTAAGTAGTGAATCCTCGATTGGTAAAAAGAGAATTTGGACAACTTCCCATACAATTGGTGTTCTCATAAACATTGTAGTACCAAGCGCAAGTGCTCGTCATGCTCTTTCATCGTCCGAGAGTAGATCAAAATATCGTCAATGAATACTTGGATGAACTTGTCCAAGTACTCGTGGAACACCCCGTTCATCAAACTCATGAATAGCCCTGGGGCATTTGTCAGTCCAAATGGTAAAACAATAAACTCGTAATGTCCAAATCTCGTCTTAAAGGCGGTCTTAGGTATGTCATCCTCCTTGATCTGTAACTGGTGATACCCTTACCGCAAATCGATCTTGTAGAACACCGTCACACCCTTCATTTCAACGAACAGATCATCAATTCTTGGTAAGGGATATTGATTCTTGATCGTATCCTTATTCAGTTGACGGTAGTCAATGCAAAGACTCCATGACCCGTCCTTCTTTCATATGAAAATAATTGGTGCACACCACAGTGACACACTAGGACGTATTAGTCCCAGGTCCAAAAAATCCTTCAGTTGCATTTTCAACTCTTGCAACTCCGGGGTCGACATCCGATAAGGCGTTCTTGCTATCGGTTCAGTCCCCAGTTTCAGGTCTATGGTAAACTCCAATTCCCTTTCCGGCGACATCCCAGGTAACTCCTCTGGAAACACGTCCGCAAACTCCTTCACCACCGGAAAGTGTTCTAGAACTTCCGCCACTCCCTTTTCGTTTAGTGCAAGGATCGCATAAAGCTTGCACCCCTTGCGCATACTCTTCCGTAATTGTAAGGAAGAGACAAACCTCAGGGAAAATCCCTGGTTCTGTCCTACAATCACACGTCTCTATCCTTCGTCATCAACCAAGCTCAACCGTTTTGTCTTATAGTTGAGTATCGCCTCATGCGATTCCAACCAATCCATTCCAATCACGACGTCATAAGATCCTAAGATCATGACGTACAAGTTGACCCTCGTGAAAAACTCTCCTAGGTTAAGGGCGCAGCCCGTAACCTTTCCTCCAACCTTTTGTTTGGCTCTTGAAGCCATCTCTACGAAGATAAACTCATCCTATTCGACTGCCTTCACCTTAATCCTTTTTAGTGCTGCACCATAAATGAAACTCTCAGTAGCACCTGGGTCTATCAAAATACTAAGGGTCTGGTCAGCGACAGTACCTGTCATCTCGAGCACAGTCGACTGGTGCTCTTCCTGGCGGTTATTCACCACTGCGTGAATCCGATGGGCCTTGCCCATATCTCCCACTGTAGTGGGTCCGACTGATTGGGACACTCTGGTCCTCTCCATAGGACAATCCCACTGGTAGTGTGGCTCCCCACATGTCCAACACCCCTTCTTCGGAAAAAAAGAAATTAAGACCTCCTTCAAACCACTTGAAACCATCAAACAAAATATGAGATCCGTAAAAGACAAAATCGACCCCCACAAAGGTAAAAGAATCTACAAAATAGAGTGCTCATGTGGAAAATGCTACATCGATGAAACTCATTGCTCCTTCCAGATTAGGATAAAAGAACATGGAGCCGACATTAAGAATGAACGCATCCGCACCTCCTCCCTAGCTGAACACTCCCTTAAAACAAGACACCATATCTGCCTAGAAGACACCAAAATCCTCGCCAAAGAAAATCACCTCTTTAAACATCGTGTTAGAGAAGCCATTGAAATCCATAAACATCCTAGCAACCTGAAAAGAGATAATGGGTTAGAATTAATTGAAAATTGGATCCCTCTGATTCACAATTAACAGTAATAATCCTTGTAGAAAACTATCTCAAAATTCTTTAAGTTTAATTCATTAAAACCCCACCTAATCACTCTCGAATTTAAAACATTTTTAATATAAACTTTCTCTTTTAAGAATATTAATAGGCTTAGGAATATTTCACCTATAAAGTTTTAAGCCTTAATAGAACCTTTTAAAGAAACATTAAAACCTAAATACCATTAATAAGCAAACCCTTAAATAATTGAATAAACCACTTAAATACCTAATAATAAACCCTACTAACTACCTAGATAGTAGACTCTAATTAATTAAAACAAAAATTAATAAACATTGACCTAATAATAATTTAAAATAATTTCAAAACAATTAAAACAAAACCCTAATTAAATTCAATCACACTAAATAAATAATAAAAAAGAAATTTTACCAATAACAAAACCCTAATTAAATTTAATCACACTAAATAAATAATAAATTATTTTTTTTACCAAAACAACCTAGCCGACACTTAGATTTCACATCAATTCCAGTATTTAAAACCAAATCTTCTCATTATCTAAACCCAGGCTCATTGTCCTGAAGATGGATCTTGATTTGGATCTGAAACGTCGACACTCTATTGACAAAACTGTGGCTATTCCGACCAATCATGAAAACCCCAACCACAAAAATATTTTTAATCATCTCATGTCTTGTTTTTCTCAATGGTGTCAATCTCTTGGTTCATGTCTTGAACCCAATGTGGCTCTTTAGCTGCCTCCTTAAAATATGTAGGTTGACATGACATTAATGCAAAAATATTGTGTTAATCAATATCATCCAACTGTTGATGGATTTTTCTTAAGCTTTGAGTTCTCTTATTTTGCAGTTGAAAGGATGAATCTCTGCTTGAAGTAGAGTTGTCTTGAGTACTTTCAGGTTGCCCTTGTACCTGTAATGTTGGAAGAGTGGGCTGATGTGTTTGATGTCCTGAATTTTCTATGTGTTCAGGAAGTGGAAGCAATGGATTTTGACTGTCCATAAGCTGATTTTCAAACTCACTCCAGAACTGATTTTCAAAAAATTTGACATCTCTACTAAGAATTAGTTTCTTTGAAATTAGATTGTAGAGTCTGTAGGCTTTGGATGTCTCACAATAGCCAATAAAAATGTATTTCTCACTTATATCATCAAGTTTCTTCCTCAGTTCGAAAGGTATGTGAGCGAATTTTATGCATCCAAAAATACTGAGATGAGCAACATTTAGCTTTGTCCCACTCCATGCTTATTGAGGGACCTTCATATTTAGACTGGTGGTTGGAGATCTATTTAGGAGATAAAATGAGCATGCTACTACTTCAACCCAAAATATATTTGACAGACATTTCTCTCAGAGAAGGCTTATTTCCATGTTCATTATTTTCTGATTTTTCCTTTCAGCCACTCCATTTTGTTGTGGAGTATATATGGTTGTAGTTTGCATGATGACGCCTTGTGATTTGCAGAAATTTGTAAATTCTTTGGAGTTGTATTCTCCTCCTCCATCTAACCTGAGAACTTTTACATATTTTCCACTCTATATTTCAACTTCAGCTTTGAATTATTTGAACTTTGCAAAGGTTTCAGACTTGTGTATGAGAAAATAGATCCAAATTTTCTTGCAAAATTCATCAATAAACGTTAGAAAATAAACACTACCATCGATTGAATTTGTTGGCATTGTTCCACATAGGTCAATGTGAACCATCTCTAAGTGTTGTTTGGCTTGAGTGGGGGACTGTGGAAAACTAGTTCTCTTATGTTTTCCAAGAATGCAAGACTCACATGAGGGATTTTTCTCTTTGAAGTTAGGTAGAAATTTGACCATGGAGTGATTTTTTAGAAGACTTAGACTCTAAAAGGGTAGATGTACAAATATTGCATGCCAAACCATAGTTTCATTGGGGGTGGATGCACTTTGTGCATATGATTGGATCAAATTTGCAGTTCTGAGGGTCATGGGAAACATTGTATTCCTAGTCATGTGGATTTCAAAAATCAAATTTTATGTTGGGGATTTTATCATATATCCTACATGATACTGCTTCAAAAAGTACCTTATATCCATGTTCACTTAGTTGTCCTACACTTAACAGATTATGTTTCAGATATGAAACATGATAAACATTGTTTATGTCTTTCTTTACATTTTGTTTAGTAAGAATAGGTACAATATTGTTTCCTTGAACTATGACTAAGCAATCATTTCCAAGTGTAATATCAGATGAAATTGAAGAATCAATGCTTGAGAGTAAATCTTTGTTACCTATCATGTGATTGTTGCATCCACTTTCCAACAACCAAATATCTTTATGTTGTTCTTCAGTCTTGTGGCATGAGAGAAACATACTTTTGGAGGTTTCTCCTTCATTATTTGAGACATGTGATTTGCCTGAGAGCTGATATTCTTGATTATTCCATCATTCAAATTCATAGTTCCCATACATTTTGTAGTAATAGGATTGTATGATTGATTTGTCATTTGATCTTCTCCCTCTGCCTCTTTGAGGCTGGAAATTTTGATTCTGGTTTTGTTGTATCTGACCTTCACTTGAGTGATGGTTACTTGGACTTCTCCCTCTTCCTTGGTGACCTATGTTGCTACCTCTGCCTCTCCCTCTATTGAAGGACAATTGAGTCTTGAAGGCATTGGCTATTGACTCATCTTCTAGATGGAGTCTGGTCTCATGTGTCAATAGAGAGCCCATTAATTTATCTATTGAAAAATTTGTCAGATCCTTAGATTCAAGGATTGTTGTAACAACCATTTAAAATTTCTTTGGTAGAATTCTGAGGACTTTTTCAACAATTATTTGATCAGGGATGGCTTCACCAGTCAACCTAATCTAGTTTACAATTCCCATAACTCTGGTCATAAACTGATCAATGTTTTCTGATTCTGTCATTTTTAAAGTCTCAAAGAGTGTCCTCAAGGTCTGCTTATTGACAGTTTTGACCCTGTCATTTCCTTGGTAAGTTGATTTAAGGATGTCCCAGTCCTGTTTTTAAGTAACAACGCTTGTGATTTTTGAGAAAATCGAGTCATCCACTGAATTTTGAATCCAGAATTTTTCTCTGATACCATGACAAAATGAGAAGCAAGGAAAATATTACAGAGAAGAAGAAATTGAAAATAGGAATGAGCAGAGCACAATTCATTAAAGGAAATATTTGAGCTAAATAATATTCAACAAATCAAGAGACAATCATACAGCTAGCCAGGACAACTAGCAGTGTACAGTCACATACTGTTGAGGTTACAGATATATTTAATAGAAAGGAGTCATGGTGTGTGTGACCTGAATGTAAAAAATTGAATTAATATGACATTGTAGTCATGAATGGTTGTAATTGTTAATATTATATGGTGTTTATTTGTGAGGGAACATGTTTGTATGGATTACGAGAGAGTTCAAGTTTTTACATTCACATCACACACACCACCTCTGACAGCTCTCTGCACTCAAATCAATGATTCTATAATACTTCACATCCTCTGACAGATTACACTCAACCCTTTAGTAGCCTCACGGCCCTCAACCTCACTTTCAAATCTCCAACAACCTAACACCCCTTACAACTCTCTTTGCTATGATACCAAAATAGAGTAGAGCACAAAACACACACAAACAAAAGACATATGAGAAAAAAATGAACAAATTAACCCATTTCCCAAAGCCTCAAATTTATACATGCTCAAATGATCTTAGACCGTCGATCAAGTTCATAGATCGAGGACTAAAATTACTTCTCCTAGATGCTTCTCAGCTACCAGGTCAAACACATTTACTGCATGCTTATCCTCATCATCTACCTTGTCGACTTAGTTCCTTATTAACTCTAACATTCTTCTCGGCTGGGTCCTTTTGGATCTCGTCCGTGTTGCATCCGTTATTCATTAAATCATCCATCTCCTTCTCTCTCAATATCGAGTAAATCCATGGCTACAACTAGTCCAGTGTTTAAGTGGTTGCAATGGAATGCACACCTGCCCAAAAAAAAAAAATACTACGCGATTCCTCTTCTTAAGAATCATGTGAAGCTTCGAGAAAAGGGAGAGGAAAAACTTTTCTTAGGGTTTGGTTGAAGTGGTTATGTTTATTATGTCGAAGGCATTTTTTAGGGGGAGTTCTCTCTCATTTTTTCATCGTGTGTTTGCAACCAATTAAACATTTCCACCTACCAATTAAACATTTCCACCTATTGAAACATTCTTCTCCCAATTAAACATTGCCACGTACAGTGAAAACAATGTAGTAAATTCGGCCCAGGTTTGAATCTTTATGCTATTTAGCCGGAAATGTTGTGGAATAGAAAATCGACACCTATATGTCATTGATTTAATTGAAATACGGAAACATACATGTCCTCGCTTGCAACTAATCTCATCCTGGTATTTCACGAGAGTTTCGTCCCGGTTCTTGCAAACGAAATCATCTCGGTTCAAACCCTGGTAAGTCCATGTTTAGAAAAAAATTCCTTTTTTTTTCAGGGTAACGATGAATTTTGAGAATTAAAAGGAAATGGGCACGATCTGGTTTTGATTTTTTTTTTTTAGGTTGACCATTCAATCATGGAGAGCTATGCTCAGGGTAGGAGGCAGTGCATAACGTCGAGGGTGTACCTGACACAGGCCCTCGATGGAACTGTGAAACTAGATGTTTCTAAATATTAAATAACCTTCCCTCTAAACATATATACTTATTCATATACAATGTTTATACAAATTCATGATTTTAAGCTCTTTCAATAGCATTCAAAGAACCTTCGTGCATTTACAACTCCTGTCATCACATTTAAATCTACCTGACACAATTGAAGATGCAATCAAATCTCAGCCTGGTAGCAGCTAAGAAGTGTAACTACTACACGCAATCAATAAGTCGGTTTATTAAGTCGGTCATTTGATCTTCTCCATTTTTCTATATAAAGACTCTTGAATGGACAATTTCCATTTTCATTATCAAACCTTTACTCTGTCTACATTCTTCTTGATCTGTTTGATAGATTTGAATATCAGTTTGATAGCTTTGAAGATAAGTTCCGCTCAGTTTCATTTGTTCCTTTGCAAACCTGCCTACGTATATTAGGTACACCAATGAATTTTACATATATAAAATTTTAATCTTATTTTCTTTCATGGCATATTTCATTTATATATATGTGTACAGTTTAATCTTATTTTTCTTTTCAACATTTAAAGATTATGAAAAATGGCTTTTCATAGAAAAATAGGAAAAAAAATCTGAACAAAACTGCAATGAAAATATTTTATTGATTATCATGAACTGACTAGATGAATAATCTATTAATTATCAGGAAATAACTACATAAACTTGCTCACTCAGTAATATAGTCTATATAAATTAATTATCCTAATGATGCACAAACAATTAGTTAATTTGGTGATAAATCATACCATAGTTGATTGTGTCCATACTTTAAGTTGTCCCGCCCATTGTGAAATTCCTGAAATGAATGATCATCATCATCTCGAAGAGACCCGAAATCATGTCCTTCTTTTGCAGAGGCTTCGCACATTCACATTCAAAATATATCTTCTCTGAAACTATTTTTTTAAGAATAAACAAATGCAAAAGAGAGAAAATACATATACCTACAACAAGTTTAGGATATCAGTTGAGAAACTAAGCTGTAATGGCTTCTGCATTGAGTGAAACTCTTCTCTCATAATATCTCTCACCAATTCCACGCCTTGATTTTTCATTCTATTTATATGACTCCAGTGTGGTAATGATTCGGCTAATGGTAAGCTTAGTCTCATAAATGCTAGGGTTTCGAGGATTGTCCACTGAAATATACGAGCCAAGAGAGTAATTTCATGAATGAGAGCTAACAGCTTCACGAGTCAGTGGTGTACTCCATGAGATTTGATCTCATGGTTTAATTGCAGTCTTTATAGCATGGCCTTGCGCTTGGAGACTCAGAGACATGAAAGTGCAAGAAAATCTCTCATGGGTAGAAATAGAAATATAATTAGAATTCCACAAGTGAGAAAATAAGTTGTTGGTGACTAAGTCCTGATCAATTGAAAATTGATTCTGATTATGTGCGTGTTCATGTCTTAATGCCAATACATCCGGAATACAAAACTAATTTTCTACAGTGGGCACTTCATGATTAAAGGCATTCGATGGTTGGTACCTTGTTGGCATGACCTCCAATGGTTGGGCAGATGATTCAGAGAATGACGTGATTGACGAATTCATGGTATTGGTACGATTAGATGCATAGATAGATTTATTATTGTTGTTGGAGGCCGATAGGCGTTTCAAATTCTTTTTTATGAAGGAGTTCCAGGAAAACGGTTTGCAATCCGAGACCACCTACGCGGCCATGCCACCTCAAGTGAAAGGGAACACTGACAGCTATAGAAATTTTGTTATATGAATTTCAGTGAAAAGTGGAAGTCAAAGGCGTGGGGTTGGTGGTAGCTTATGAAGACTGAGAGAGCATAGGAGCGTAGGTCCATATTCATATCATGCTAACTATCCATTTGGATGCCATGGTTCATGCAGTTAGCAACGTGTTAATTGAGTGTTTTTGTGGTGAAGACATATATGAAGACGTATATGCAATTTTTGTTGCGTGTTAGATGCTTTCACAATACACCTCACACCTCCTCACATAGTTTTAGATTTAGAGACCTTACATATAACTCCCTCACCCACGACTAAAAAAATATTTTGTATATATTAAATTTATTTGTATACTTTATGTTTCATCACATCTTATTTTAGGCATTTCCATGGTTCGGGTTTCTGGGATTTTTGAATTTATATGTTTGTTTATTCAATTATTTCACTAAAACTATGTTAAGAATTTGAATATAGGTGGATGGAATATGTATGCGTAAGCTCCCAAGTCTTATTAAGCTATATTGCATGGACCTTGTGTTGAATTTCAGCAAGACATACAGACTTTCAAGAGAAATGTACAAAGAATATGGAAATTTTGTATAAATCACGAGGAAGTCATAGGATTTCATGCTATACATGGTCGGAAATTTAATTTTTCAAATTTTCATGAATCAAAAAATAAGAGAAATTTGAATTACTTCAAGGCCATTATCTTGGCCAACGCAGATGTCCTAAGCTAACTGTAAGAACATGGGTTCCTTAAATATGTAGTTAAATTCGAGCCTTGAACTTCCCAACTCTGATTCTTTATATTAAATATTTCATAATAATCATTATATATAATTTCCACATTCAATATGACAGCACCCGACCATGCTAAAAATATGTTAGCCTTGACATCCTAAATGATGTAGGACGCAAATATGTCAAAAAATACATCTAACCTTGCTCACGATTTGCCTTGTGGAAGGTTCTAAACAAGTTAAAACTATGCTCTATATCAATAAATAGTCTCGTGGTGAGTTGGCCTTGGGAGAATACAGAAGAATTTCCTCCCAAATAGAGCATAGAATATAACTTGTATATAGATGAGACCAATACTAGTAGAATGATGATCTTGCGATAATATATGCCTCAAGCCCTTAGTATCAATGAACCTGAATAATACCAATGGCTACATAACTCACATGAACCATTTTCCATGTGTCACCTTCAAGTGTGAATATAAGTATGCATGTGTTCACCATGACTCATTCTTAGATCATCCTTCTATCATTTTTTCTTACAATAATTCTTCTTATGCTTATTTTGGGTTACTTGTATGCATGATTTCATGAAACATGCTCACCTTCAAGTTTTCTTTAGCTGTCTTCAAACTTTTCACAATCACCTTCAGTATTTTCATGAACATGAATGTGGGATAAATTTTATACCCGAATTTAATAAATTTGCATCTCCTTGGTGAACCAAAGTCACGGTTGAGTTGACCATCAAATATTGCATTGATATCGGATTTTGAGTTTTTCTTACCTTCATATTTTTATGTTCATGATTGACCATATGTAGGTATATCCTTATTTCATTCCTAGCTTGGTTGCATGTTTCATATTTAGTAGGCTTCTTTTATGAAAAACATTTTAATTTTTTCACTCATCGTGAGGTTGCTTGCTCATCTGTTGAAGAAGCCTCTTGATTGTTGAGCTATTTTCTATAGATATAGATATGTAAAATGAACATACAAGCGGATTTTTAATCTCATAGGAGGTGAAGGGGAATCCTACCTTTACCCATATCCAACGAATACTTCACTTCATAAAATTCAACATGTATTTTTTAAGTTTTGGAAAATGACATAAAATTGAGTTTAATTATATTCTTTAGTATGATCTAAAAACGAATCCAATTATTTTAATTCTTCTTTATGTATAAGGAAACATGTTGTTTAACTATCACAACAAATTTTTCCATTGAATATTTTAAGATATGAAGTGAACTAGAGTAAATGAGTGAGTATAACTTTTTAAAAAGGAAAAATTTACTATTATAATATTTATACCAGTGTTATTAAATTCCATTTTATTTTATTTAAAATGGTCATGTGTAAAAATTAAACTATGTATATGAAATTGTGTTCTTGTTAAATGAAGAAGTTGAAATATTTTTCAATATTTATTAACTTAATTTAATTGATAAAACTATTTTCTCAATAATAATTTATTTTATGCATTATATATAAGATCCACATAATACAATGTGATAAGCTAGATATTTTGAATTTTTTATATATGGGATCATTGTAATCCCATGTACATATTTATGGATAAATTATAATTTGTTGTATCTTATTTATGCGAAACAATATCCAGTCTCCATCTTTTAACAAAATATACAATCCCAAAGTATTTGTTTATTTCAAACTTTTGACAAGCTTAGTGGTTTACCACCATAGTTTTCACTTGGTTATGATTTAGGGAAACAAATTTTATGCTCTTCAAAGCCTATTTACAAATTTAATTAGATTTACTAATAGTTTAATTTGATATGGGACAAAGGGAAACTTGATGTAGGGTAAACGAGAAAATCAACAATAACACGTAGGAAGATAATTTAATTGAGGAAGGTGAAAAGTTAAGATATACCAAACATGCATATTTATTTAGGCAATGAACTCTACTATCTATAGAAAGGTTAATATGGGGTGAATATATGTATTTATTGAGACATTGAGATCCACTTAAAAACTTTTTAATGTCGATCATGAAACATTAAACAATATTTTATCCTTTTTACGTATATCGTGAAATATATTTTGATAGATTTACATTTAAAAGTTACTTGCTCTTATCATTTACATGTTGTTTCATTCACTAGCATAAAAAAAACTATATTTTATTCTATATGCTTTTATCTTCCTCACAATGTTAAATATGCTTTATATAAATTCAAATATCATTTTATTGTCCTTTGTTTTATTATATCAAATGTTGATATGCTAAAATTTCTTACATTAAGTTTACATATGTTTAATCTATACATTCATATTTTTGTTCAAACTCTTCAATATTCACAAAATCAACATGGAACGTAAATACTCATTATTTTATTCTCCTTTATTAGATTGATGGAAACATTATAGAGTATCATTTGACACTGCTACTCAAACTCGAAATTTAATGCGTGATAAATGTTATCTTATGTCAGGAGTAAGGGTTGTGTTAACCTATGAAGCTCCCCTTACACATCCTAAGTTGGATGGTAGATTGACAATGGACATTTTCTTGACCCCAATTAACAAGGAACCCACCATCAATCATATGAATTATTATCCATTTTAGGTTATATATTTTAATATGAATTAGGTCACATTGAATATTTATAAACATTACCAACACTATTAGGTTATTTTTGTTATTTTAGGAAATCTATGAATATTTTTTCCACTTCATCTCAACTTCACTCCACCATATTTCTATTTACACATTAATTCTTTCCATTTTTTTATTTACACATTAACCATATTTTTATATCAATTATTTTCCATATTCTTTATTGTTTTCCTTGAACTTGTTTATATTCTTTTGAAACTGTGGAATGTAATAACATTTTTTTTGCATTTCCAAGAAAAAATTAACTATGATGTTTGCATTCTCTTGAGAGTATTTTAGATAGACACCTTCTCATTGCAAAATCACCAACATACATAGCAATGGAGAATGCACTAGCATGACATACACTTTGCATTCAACATTTTTTTGATGACTTCCAACAACATACAAGACAATTTCAAATCTATGTTATTCATCCTCGTAGGGGGAACCTTTCAAGACCAGAGCTGAAAGAAGAACTTGCTAAAAAAATTAGTATTTATGATACACAAACAACATTTATCTTTGTTTTTCATACAACCGACTCATTCTCTAAAGGCTTTGGAATAATATATGATAGTGTGAAAGACGCATTTCAACATAAACCAAAACATTGATTAGCTCAAAATGGTCTAAAAGCTCATGTTGATAGGTCTACTAAAGCAAGTACAAGTAGAGCGAAAAACATTTGTGTTATTAAAAGCATACCAGCAAAAACCCATTAAAGGGATAGTTGAAGGCGATGAAAGGTCTATGTTAAAGCTCATGTTGAGAGATCTAGAAAAAAAAATCAACGCATAGTTGAAGGCAATGACTATTTCTAAATTCTGAACATAACTATATTTTATTACTTCACTTTTTTTTATATAACATGATATTCCTACTTGTAAGCATGTCTACATCCCTCATATACATATTTTAAATTTTATGTGAATAATAATAAAGAAAATCATTTTTATGTAGATGGCATGTGAACAACATTTTAAAAAAATACTAGAAAAAAACATTTTTTATTCCTTCTTAAACTTCCTTCCTTACATAATAACATATATTGACATTTTTAGGTTTTACATTTCCTCTCCTACTATGTCATGCTTTTCTTTTCCTATCATCTCATGTTTATTCCTTCTTAATCGCTACAAAAGTACATACATTTTTTTCTCAAATAATTACAACCATACATCAACAAATTTGTTGATACTTTAACACATATTTTTTTCCTCTACTTGCATATGTATTCTCCTTTAATTCCATTTGTATCCATTATATTTTACTTACTACATTCCTTTATTGTTTTTCTCCTATGTGGTATTTCAGTTCCCTTGTACTTCGAATTTTAAAAAACAATATCAAAGGTATGGCACCTGCCTTGACAACAAACTCACTTACAAGGATTGCAAATGGAGAGATTATTTCCAGTCCTATTATACAAATTGTGGAATTAAAATTAACATTAGAATACCGTTACTCAGTATTCCTATATGATGGAGCCAATAAATTGCATAGCTTATTTTCCTCAACACTTGGTCATTATTTCATGTCATCTCAAATAAAAACAGAGTCCTTGGTTGAACTACATGACTTCACTTGTAGATCTATCCAAGACAACAAGTATGTCTTCACTTTACCTTCTTCACATGGCTCGAGGTTAGTTATAGTTTATACAATTATTATCTTGATTTTCCCTCTACACATTACTTTAAGTTTTACATGCATCACACACACCAACCACATTTTACATTCCCAGCTATGTTACCAATAATGCAAGTGCTAATTTTACATTGTTTTTACTCTTTCTGCAGGATTCTGATAGTGCATGAAATCCAAGTGCATACTTTTCAAGAAGACATTGTTGGTGCACCAACATTGATAGAAGATGTAATTTCTTCTACAAAACGACCATTAGAACCTCCTAATACACCCCCCAAAATTACACCTATTGCAACTTTGCATGCATCCCTAAAGAACTGGACTCTAAAAGTCAGAGTACTTTCAAAAGATGATCTACACACATTCACCAATGCTAAGGGACTTGGCCATGTATTTAGCTTCGATGTTATTGATGAAAAAAATGGTGAAATCCGCATTACCTGCTTCAACATCCAAGCGACAAATTTCCATCCTTTCATAGACATTGGCAAAATTTACATCATCTCAAAAGGGTACATCAAGCTTGAAAAAAAGGAATTCAATCATTTAAAAAATGATTGGGAAATAACTCTAGATATTGCCTCAACTATTGAAGTTTGTTTAAAGGATGATCATTCAATATCAAACCACAACTTTTTGTTCACTCCTTTTAATTTGGTACAAACTTTGGTCAACAGATCTATAGTTGATATTATTGAAATTGTTATCTCTATTAGCCCTTTAACAACCATCATGAAAAAGAATGGAATAGAGACACATAAGAGAAACCTCCAACTAAAAGACATGTCAGGGTATAGTATACAAGTCACATTATGGGGAGTATTTTGCAACAAACATAATCTACACCAATATTCTATCTCAAATATCTTTCCAATAATCGCTATGAAAGTAGTAAAAGTAACTGACTTTGATAGGATATCAATTGCTACAACCTTCAGATCCCAACTTTCCATCAATCCTACTCTCAAAGAAGCCCAAGATTTGAGAGCTTGGTTTGATAACCCATTAATAGATCTAACTTTTCACTCCTTATCTACACATGGAGCTTCAGGAAGCCACCCTTTTATTAAAAAACACTTGGTTGACATAGAAAATCAGGGAATTGGTAAAGGTCCAAACCCTACATTCATTTTGGTTGAGGAAACTATTGCTTCTTTAAATACAAGCAGTTGTTGGTATGTTGCATTCCCACTTACATTCAAAGATCGAAAGTGTAAAACAAAACTCACACCTATTGAAGATGGTGTCTGGAACTGCCAAAGGTGCAATCAACATGTTTTTGAATGTCAGTACAGGTACATTTTCCAGTTCAGCATTGAAGACCAAACAAGCAAGATCAATGTTACAACATTTCAAGAAGTCACCGAACAACTTATAGGTGTTTCTGCAGAGAAGTTATATGAATATGAATATGAGGGAAATACCAAAAAAATCACTAACATATTTGGAAAGTTGTTCTTTCATATCTACTTGTTCAAACTTGCAGTGCATGAAGAAACATTTTCCAATAAAAAACAAATCAAAAACATCGTGATTGCATGTGATAAAATTGATCGCATATCAAAGCCAAAAGAGGACATCACGGTCCCTTAATTGTTGGATAAATAGTGCTTCCAAAGTGTTATGGTTGTTTTTTTCAAACATCAACTTGTAATTTCCTTGCTTTTGTGCATATACATATTTATATAAACTTTTTTTGTTTTGGAGTTTTTTTTATATTCGTTATAACATCTGTATGGAAGAATATACTTACAAAAACATGCTATCAAACATACAAAATGTGATATCAAGTACTTTGAATTCTAACTACAAATTTTTATATTTTTTCTCTTCTAGGAAATTTCATGTGGCACAAGAATTGCCCCAATGTTTCCAACTACAACAACAAACACCATTGGTGAAGGTATCTCAAGATCATTATAAAGGCATGTTGTCTTTCAATAATGCATGCCATCAAATAATTCACACATAACATCTTCACAAATTCAATGTCCCAACAAGACTATATACAATCGTCAACGCCATACACTTCTTGCTACAGAAATAAACAAAAAAAAAATGAAATATATGGAACAATTACAATATTAATACAAAAACCACTAGCTCAGTCACCACTCCTCTATATACACCTTGAAGCAACAAAAAAAAAAAAAGTCAAAATAAAAATACTGAAAAAACAAAAAAAAAAAAAAAAAAAAAAAACTTGGATAGACTTAGAGAGACTTCACTTATAAACCAAAACCAACCTTTTTTGGAATTACCAACACATGTTCTACAACTTCAACCCCATACACATGCTTCCAACTCTTTCTGAAAATGTATCAATTCCTTTTCTAACATACATACATGCACTACATGTATGGAATCATATCTTGGCATTCCTACTAGCCCATCTCCGAATGGACACATTTGTACTCATTGTCATAGAGAAAATAGCGGGCATCGTTTCTCCAAATGGAATAATATGGACCCCGGTGACCAACCCACAGTTCTGTCAATACTTACACAGGTTGAGGAAATCTTAATTGATGGATTTATCCCCATCTTGCAAGTTAGGCATGCTCGAGGTTGAAAATACAAATATATTGGCCAGACTATTAGTTTCTCGCAACAAATCCTTCACATAGTGACTTTCTTTCCCCATCACCTTTCAGAAATTGATATCCTAGTTTTCAAGAGCCATGGAGGAAGGGGGAAATGCTATGATTGTTATGTGAGAAAATCTCATGTCATCAATTCATTGATCTACAAGATACAACATGACAAATATTACAATGACATACAAATTGACCAAAACGCACTTGCCTCACTTCCCACTATGCGCACCAATGTCTCCACTCGACTCCCTTATGTCTCTACAGAAACTTTAACTTCTCCAACTGAAGAACCAAATATCTCTTTAGCACACCATGATGTTTTCCAAGATGAACAACCAATGTCTTCCTTTGCCTTTAGATTTCCTAATACACAATGAGAACTGGAAAAAATAAGAGCATTTGTTAACACTACAAATAACTTTTCACCAAATACAATTGAATGGCCAACAATTGGCCTATCACCAATCAATGAGTACAACATGGAGGGTCTATTCGACATGGCCTTTCATTCTCTTTTCCCCACTGGATATGCCCTTCTTCACCAACCACGCATTAAAACATACCACTTGATACTTATGCATTATACTTAATGAGATACCATGACAATAGGTTTGGCAGTTATCCTCATTTCAGATACTACCTCTAAAATTTGATTATGCGCCATCGAAGTCAATCAACACCTACATTTTTTTTCAAACAAATCCAAAATCATAACACACCCACAAAAATTCAAGAATTGTGTGCGCATCTCAAAGAACTCCCTGCAGACAAACTCCCAGAACAGGTCATGCACTTCGGAGAACATATACGTGGCACTAGAGCATGTTGGAAAATGGGAAGGACCGAGCTAATAGACATGATCACACAACTTCAATGACCAACCTTGTTTTTCACTCTCAGTGCAGCAGACAGAAAATGGTCAGACTTGCACGTAGCTATGCAAAAGGATAGATCTCTTGACCCAATGCTTCACCAACGTTGTCATACAAACAACATCATTGATCACCCCCACACTGTAGTTGCTTACATGCACAAAAGGTTTTCAATATTCCATGAGGAGATACTACAAAAAAATGCACGCAGTTGACTATTGGTATAGGTACACAATGTATACTACTTGAAATTACCTCTACCAAACCTATACATGTATATGCACTTTACTAATCATTTCATATCCCTTTTGCAGGTATGAATGTCAACATCGTGGCTCTGCACATATACTTGGCTTTTTGTGGGTTGTTGATGCTCCAAACATGGAAATATTACATTGGGAAGACCCACATCAAATCTATGCCACAAAGAGTTTCTTTGATAACTATATTACAACCTGGAATCCTAGAAAACACCATGACACACACATGGCTATGCATCAATCCATTGAAGATGACCCTTTCTTACTAGATACAAATGAGATATTTGCAACCAACCCACTTGAGGACTATGAACAACTCTTAAATCGAGTTCAAAGACATACTAAGTGCAATGGGAAAACATGTCTCCATAGAAAAGGAACTACACTCGAATGCAGGTATAAATTCCCTTGGAAGGTACAAATGGAGTCATCACTCTACATTGATGAAATGGATCAAAACACATATCGGTCGGCATGCAATGATGAGCGCCTCAATATCCATAATTATAGCATACTCCAAGCATGGAGTGAAAATGTAGATTTCCAACCAGTCCTCTCTCGCTATGCAGTTCTAAAATACATTGCCAAATATGCTTCCAAAGCAGAAGGCAGATTAGAGACCTACCACCATATGTTGACCAGAATTTCAGCTACGTCAAATATAGATGACCTTTCTTCAACTGCTTATTACTGCTTGCACTCAGAAAAAATTGTAGACCGTGACATATGTGCCCAAGAAACTTGCCATATGCTCCAAAAGTTGCCCCTTGTCACATGTAGCCGCACCTTCACCAAACTTAATGTTGGCCGACAAATATTTTGTCGAATCTCCTATGATTTTCCTAACTGCTTATCTGGATCCACTTTCATTGATGCATATTTAATACGTCATGTTTTTCTTGACCAAATATGTTTGTTTGACCTCGCAAAACATTGGACATATAACCAAGCACAAAAAATGACAAGTGGAAAAAAAGAAACATCACCGCAATTGTCTATGTATGGCCACTTTTCACTACCATTCCAAACAAAGATTCTAATAACTTTGTTGAGTTTTGCTGGAGTGAGTTTCTTTTATACAAACCCTTTCATTCCTTCTCTGAAGATATAGGCCTTTCAAATGAAGACATTGTGTCTACCTAGGATACCATAAGAGATCACTACCATATCTGGCATGTTGACCGCATCCCAATGCCCACTCCTAATGACCAAACATCTGAAGATGAGTATAGCCATACTAACATACAACCAAACATGGAGATGAATGAATGACTACCGACAATATCAACTTCAACTCTCTTCATATGTTGGGACTTCGAGAGATTGACACTTCCCACCCATAAGATCAACCCAAAGTATCACAAGATACATTAGACACTGCACCAAGAGTCATCAACTATCATTGAAGGAATACAACAGTACTACAAGAAATGAATCTGTTATGTCCTTCAAGAAGTACATTTTCTACAAATCAACACACTGCATTCGACATCATCATGCGTCACTTACAAGATAAAGAACCATTAAAGATGATCATCCAAGGAACTGCAGGTACAAGAAAATCCTACCTTATACACTGCATCAAAGAAACACTGTCTTTTCAAGCACCCTCTAAACATAACCCCCTATTGCTTCTTGCCCCTACTGGAGTTGCATCATTTAACATACATGTGACCACTATACATGCAGGACTTAGGATTTCTATCAAGGACATGAGGCCTTTACATGGTCAGTCTGTTGCAGTGTTCCAAGAAGAGATGAAACATATTCACTACATTCTAATTGATCAGATGAGCTTCATAGGATTAGACTTTTTGGGCAAATTGAAAGTCGCTTCCGTGAAGCATTTCCAGAAACAAATCACTACTCATTTGGTTTTTGTTCAATAATTCTTGTGGGTGACTTGGGTCAATTACCACCAGTAATGTACAAACCTCTTTTTGCAGGAGAAACTCCAGGTAGGAGCTTATGGACAACCTTTACCACTGTAGTCAAGTTGGAAACAATATTCCGTCAACAAGGCCTCTCTATCACCCAGTCCCACTTCTTCCAGTTGTTAGCCAACCTTCACAATGCTACACCAACCATTGATGATTGGAACCTCCTTCAATCTAGGACTGACAGATTCTTAGCCATTGAAGAATGTCTATTGTTTGATTCTTCAGTCCACCTATTTGCAACAAACATTATTGTCGACAACCATAACAAGTTCATGCTTCAGTCCTTGAATAAGCCAATCGCACGCAGTGCTGCAGAATTACTTTGTGCTTCAAATGCACAACATCATGATGATGATCAATTGGAAAAACATGTTTTTCTATGTATAGGCCAACGAGTTATGTTATCCTGCAATTTATGCGTCCAATGAGGATTAGTCAATGGTGCTCTTGGAGTAGTCATGCAAATTGTATATGCACCAGGAACTACCCCTCCACATTTGCCAACATATGTTGTTGTGGAATTTGATAAATACATTGGCTCTCCATAGGACCAAACCCAACCAAAGCATGTACCAATTCCACCCATACAAAGGAATAACAAGAAACAAATCTCTCTTAAGATGGCCTGGGCATTGACTATCCATAAATATCAAGGCATGACCTTGACAAGGACTACCATTGACATTGGACACATTGAAGATCAAGGCTTGACCTTCATGGCAATGTCACACACTACTACTATAGAATGAATGTGAATAGCACCAACCTTCTCTTTCGAACGCTATGAAAAAATGAAGGATGTTGCTTATGTCTCACTACGAAAAAAAGAAGAGACACGCTTATCTTCTTTGTTGAATACCTTCTAGATTCTTTTATGTTGTAATCATACTTATATACATGAACTATTTGACTTGGTCCATACTTCTATACATGATATGAAAGAGTTTCAAACATTTACTACCAAATACTTATAAATCATACTTTGACCTAAACACTTTGCAACAAATCACTTTTCTACTCATAATTAATATACCATTACAATGCTACTCATAAAATAATATACTTCTCAGAAAATAAGCGTTGTCTTTCCCGTGGTATGCTAGTTATTTGAACATGTGATATAATAATACAAAGAGCTAAGGGCACGGCATCTCCTCAAAGTTGATGCTACTTATCGGTTAACAGCCCCCGGCCGGCTACTCAACAAAATCTGACACGATGTTTTTGCCAAATCCGGCCGTTGTAATGGCAAGAATCTTAAGTAACAATTAAATTTAGATTCGATGCGATTTTTTTTTTAAATCCGACTTGACAAGCTTTCCTCACATTGACAGAATCTGATGATATAGTAAGTTGAAATTGTGAGTGGTTTTATTGGGTGGGTTTAAAATAGGAAAACAAATTTAAATAAAGTATCAATTTCATGGTATTTTTAAAATTTTGATTTCATTTAACTTATTTTTTTTATATAAAAATAAAGTTCAATGGTGAAAAAAATTCCAATTTTCGTCCATTTTAAAATAGGTTACAAAATTAATTAAATTCAAAATAAATAAACAAAATATTTAATAATTGATATAAAAATGGTATATAATTTTTTAGATAGGTTTTTATTATAGTTATTAAAATTTTAATAAAAAAATTATAATTTTTCAAATGTTCTATTTTATTAAAATTTCAATTTAAACAATAAATTAATTATTTTTTTCAAGGTTTGTATTATGAAGAAGATGTTGAGATCGAAAGTATTAGCTTTTCAAGTAGACATATTTGATCTCTCTACTTTTAATAGATCCGAGTTTAAGATGAATTTATGTTGGTTTAATACATTAATATTGCAATATGATAAAATATCAATATTATATAATATATTAAAATATATTAATATTATAAAATATATTAGTATATTAAAATATTTCATTTTTAATATATATATATATATATATATATATATATATATATATATATATATATATATATATATATAATGCTTTATTATTATTTTAATGTTATATATTACATGAACATCTCCCTCATATTCGGGTGTAGAGCCTCTAGCAATAATTATAAATATAATAATTAAAGTGTTAAGTGTTATGTTGTTGTAATTAGTCAATTCTGACTAGTGTGGGTTTCATTTAGTAGGAGACTCAAAAATCCAGCCATGTTAAAGGTTGATGTAGCCAAGGCAGAGTTAAAATGCTGGTTCCACAAGAAAAAAATGTTATATTATAATTAATAACAAAATTCACTAAATTTATAAAAATAATAAAAATAATATTTATAATAATATATTGAGACCATAATAATTACTTTACTTAGTATGTAATTGTTTTTTTAATATATTTAAAATATATATTTTTTAATATATTTAAAAAATATATTTTAATATATTTTATAATATTAATATATTAAAAATATATTTTAATATATTTTATAATATTAATATATTAAAAATATATTAAGATATTAAAAGATGTATATTGGTTTAAATTTGTGCTTTGGATTTTTCTTAGCTTCAATTAGTAGACCACCAAAACAATGTAGTGGTTACTCTTAATATAGAAGTAATAATGTATTAAGAAATATATTAATATATATATTATAATATTACTATTAATGTCTTAAACTAGTATAGATCCATTTTAAAAACTTTTTATAATGTAAAACTTGAAGAAAGGTTCAAAAATTCACCTCGAAATTTAATTCTTCTTGACACTTGATAAATCTTAAATAACATTAATTTTTTAATACTTTTAAATACACTCCTCAAAACATTAAAACTAAAAATATTTTTATACAAACTCTTATTAAAGTCCTCGGAAAAGACCTCAACCTCTTGACATTCCAAATAACATTTTTAAAACTCCTTTTTTAGTTAAAAAAAATACGTATCATTTATATTCTTGAAAAGATTGGTACATTTTGCCAACTTTAACGGCCCACTAAGTTCAAAGAAAACAACTCTTTCTATTTCGTCTTTCTTTTTCGTCTTGCTATCATACCGAATCATGATTTCATCT
The DNA here is from genome assembly GCA_000966675.3 of Picea glauca. Taxonomy (NCBI): domain Eukaryota; kingdom Viridiplantae; phylum Streptophyta; class Pinopsida; order Pinales; family Pinaceae; genus Picea; species Picea glauca. The sequence goes on from JZKD02S1674185.1 coordinate 100,600, forward strand.
TTTTGAAGATCATCAAATTAAAAAATCAAAAGAAATTAAAGATAATAATATATATATTTTTTAAATTATTAATATAATATGAAATTAGAGAAAATTAAGGGTTTTTTTAATTGTATATGTTTATGTTAATTAGATTTAATTTAAATAATTAAAAAGAATAATTGTTATCTTGCTTACTTAAATTTTTAAATTTAATTTTCAGAGACAAAATAATACAACACAACTAAACTAGGGAATAAAAAAATGTACTTGCGTGCAAAACTAGATAATACAAAATAATGTAAGTTCTGAGTAAATTCTGGAGTTATTATCAGATTAAGAGAAAACATTGTTTTCACCCTAGACTATGTTATTGTTTTTCCAAAAGAAGAAATTAAATCATCAAATGCAAATATAAAACTATTTTTTTATTTAAAGCGCATGTGTGCGAGACTAGAGAATTTTCAAAGTCGATGTGCGAGGATGCTAAATAATAGCGATGTGCAAGAATTTTCAAAGTCGATGTGCGAGACTATAAAAGAGGATGCAAAATAATAGCATGCGATCACACTTAAAGTTTCTTAAAAATATTTTTAAGATCATACAACTAGGTTAACGATAAATATCGTCGAATTTTCAAAGTCGATGTGCAACCATGAAGGAAGAAATTGTATGTGATAGTGACATTGATGCCCGGGGGAGCGGAGCCGAAGTAACAGGAGAAAATTTTCAAAAACTAACAACAATGGCAGACTACAATACATGGAGTTTAAGACTAGACTCGTTTCGACTTTATACCCTCTTCCTTCCTATCTGGTTTTTGTAACATCGTAGTTTTAACCTGGTTTGGTTTTTAACTGTAACAGTTTATTTTTTCTCGGTCACTATGTTTTTTGTTTCCTGTTTTTCTCCTCCCACCTTCCTTTTACCTCCTCCTTCTGCGACGTAGAGACATAAATGTTACTTATTCGGGAACTGAACCACGCCACCTACTCAAATTTACTGGAGCGTGTCATCTGACTAACTTTTGTGATACTATTAATAGGCCCTGGAACCTACGTAGCGCTTCCTCCACTTAACCCTTCGTTGATTGAGTATAGGACTACCTCCCCTGCCAAAGAACCTTCGGTGGAGCCCAGGTGGTTGATCACTATAGTCATGCCTAACCAGGATGAAATCTCACAAGGCGTCGATGCTCTTATGAAGGTTACGAATGAGGTCATTTGGCAGCAGACTAGCTTATTTGATAGTGTCGACTCCTTGGGGAATGGTACCCTAACCTTAAATTATACACGGGGGGATTTGACATCCTATGGGTCTAATCTTTCTCCCGTTAAATCAAGTTTCCCTAAGACTTTCTCAGGATTTCTCCCTAGACTATCGGACTATGCATGTCCTGCTACAAAGGTTCTCGTTGCATACAGAGCACCTAGTTTACACAGGGAGATGACTCCACCTACCGCTTAGAAGAGGGAGTTTATTCCTGTGGGTCTTTCCGGTAGCCGATGACAACTGTGGAAACCAAATAAGGCTTTCAATAAGATGGTTCTGGGGTCATATGTGGGGCTTGAATAGGCAACTATATTGGCATTATGTGGTCTTGTTGGCAGGGTATCCTATCGTTATCTCAGCAATGTCACATTACAGGAATGGATTGATAGACAGTGGGTTCCCCTGTTAGGTTACGCACCGGAAATTTTACACCTAACCAAGGGGGATGGTTAGGTTTCGTTTGTAAGTCCCTTGAAGACTTGTCTACTCTTTTGGAAAGCAGGTGGGTTATGGGGGGTAGCAGCCTCATGTTAAAGCGTTGGCACATTCCTTTCAACACGGCCACCGAGTACTTTCAGTTGCGCCATCTTTGGGTGTTTTTACCGAGCTTACCCATCCACCTCTGGAACGAGGGAGAACTCATGGATATCGAGAAATCCCTTGTCTCTTTTATCTATCTCAATAGTCATAACCTTATAGCGTGGGTTAGAAAGGTTGCGAAGGTCTTAGTCGAAATTGACATACACTGTGGGCTTCTGGAAGTTATAGAGATTGACTGGCAGGGTCGTAAGACTCTACAATGACTTGATTACCTAGGCATACCATTCAGATGTAGCATCTACCATTGCACTGGTCACCTTCGACGGGACTGTAAAAGCTGGGTTTCAGTGGATGATTTAGAGACCACGAAGCAGCTTGAGAATCTGTATAACTCTTCACTTGTTGATACTACAAGCGACTTCAGGGATTTCCTCTTCCTAAAGGAGGTCACCAGTCCATATACTCCTCCTGACAGTCTCTCGGGTAAGTTAAGGTCTTTACTTTTTTTCCCCTACTTTTTTTTCTACTTTAACATGTTTGGAAAAAGAGACTCTCGACGCTTCTGGGTGGTTAAAACAAAATACTACAAATGAGGGGAGGCCATTGGTGTTGGCTTCGGTTTCTATTGGGCCCATTGTCAGGGATTCTTTTCGAGATGTGGGTAAGGAGTCCATTACTATAGCACCATCGGACGACAACAACCTAGAAACTACAAGGAGCCCCGAATCGTTAGATGTCATAGGTCTTGTTTATGCACCTTCAACTTCCCCAGTGAAACCCTACCATCCTTGTTCCACCCCCATGTTTCCCTTTAACCCTCGAGGGAACCTTGTTTCACTTCCTGGTTATCGTGAATCAGAGGAAATTGATTCCTCACTAAATGAGGTGTTAGACTCCCTGATTCCTTACCTTTGAGACCCCTCTTCTATTGTCCCTCTTCTTGTCTTTTTGGGGAACTCTGTGTATAAAAACATGTCTCTGGATGGGCAAGCCAGTATTTATCGACAAGATGGTGTAGGGAACATAAATAAATTTGCCTGGTCTCGTGGCCTGGGAATTGAGTACTCCCCAATAAAACCTGAAGTTCTAGAAATAAGTGTTTGACCTCCTCCTACCAACAACCAGTTTCAGTTTCTCCATCCACTGATAGTGGGGAACTTAGAATGGTGAAAGCCATTGCTAGGGAGAGGTAATGATTTATCTCTCCCTAAATATTCGAGGGATAGGGGGCTCCCTAAAAAAAACCTATATTCACCGCCTATTGGGTAAAACATTTCCAAATATTTTATTTTTACAGGAAACTTTGGTTCCCGAAACAAAAGCTAGATCTTTCATGAGTGGCTTGCGTCCCTCATGGGTCAATTGTGTTGTTAACTCGGTGGGGACCTCAAGACGTCTTTTGGCTACTTGGGATCCAAATAAACTTGATTTGGTACCTTACCTCTCTGTTGGTGGAAATTTATTGACAGAGATGTGCATTGTAAGCAAGATAAAGCTTACTTTATTAAACACCTACAACCTTTGTGTGGAGAGGAAGAAATTATGGAACGTTGTGGTGGGAAATGGTCTTCTTTCACACAAAAATTTGATCATTGTGGGAGATTTAAATTTTACTGTCTCATCTAGCGAAGTTTGGGGAGGATATTCTCATGAGGGTCCATTGGCAGAGTATTTCAAATCACTTTTTCAGTCCAATCATTTAATTGATCTCCAACTCGATAGAGTAGTCCCAACATGGAGGAATGGGCGAATAGGGACTAGATCGATCACCAAACAACTGGACAGATTGTATGTTTAAGAAGATATTTTATCTGGAGTTGGATTATATCGCTCCTGGTTGGAATACCCCTTTGTTTCAGATCACACTCTGATTCTCTTACAGCTAGAGATCGGCCCAACATACAAACCTTATTTGTTTAAACTCAATTCCCAGTGGCTTCATGAAAACGATTTCATATGCCTTGTTCATAACATATGGACAGATCCTCTATACCTATCAGAAGGAGGCAGCAAAAATAAAATTATATGGAAGCTAAAGGATCTAAAAAAATAGACAAAGCAATCGATCAGGGTTAAAAATAGAAAAAACATTATGAAGCTAGAGAATTTGGAGTCGAAGATTAAATAATATCTCATGCATCGGGTCGATGGATATTTTTCTCGGGATACAGAACATAATCTAAGTATTATGGAACATGAAAGAAACACATTACTAAAAGAAAAGGAAGATTTGTGGAGGCAACGCAACAGGGCAATATGGATACAGAGTGGAGACTAGAATACCAAGTTCTTTCATCAATATGCCTGTTATAGGAGAAATCACAATCACATATGGGATATTTTAGATTCCAATGGGCTATGTCATACATGTCAGGAGGATATAAAAGTAGAGGGTGTGAAATATTTCGGTAATTTCTTCTAGGCACAGAAACTTCAAACAAGAAGTGAACAAGTCAGATTAGTTTGGCTATTCTCCCTTCTAGTAAATGATGAAGAACCAAGCTCCCTTCTTCTCCCAGTTAGCATAGAATAATTGAGGGAGGTTTTATCTATGTTTAAGAAAGATAAGAGTCATGGGCCCGATGGTTGGATAATTGATTTTTTCACTTTCTTTTTTGATCTAGTGGGAGTCGACCTTTTAGAGATGGTTGAGGAATCTAGGATGAAGGGGCAGATTGTTGGCGGCCTCAATTCTACTTTTATTTCCCTTATCCCAAAAATAAATAAGCCGACTACCTTCAATAATTTTACACCTATTTCTGTTTGCAATATTTGTTACAAGTTAATTTCAAAAATCATAGCAAATCGTTTCAGACCGATCCTATCTAGATCCCTCTCTACTGAACAACCCGGATTTCTGAAGGGTAGAAAAATACATGATGCCATTGGTACTGCACATTAATGCCTTCACAACATTAAAAACAAAAAGTACAAGTCACTTATTCTGAAACTGGATCTACAAAAAGATTATGATTGTATTGATTGGAATTTGCTAAGGATGATCTTAATTCAAGTGGGTTTTGGGTTACAATTCACCAACTGGATAATGAATTGTGTCTCTTCTTCAACCTTTGTTGTATTCATAAATGGTGAAGCAACTAATTTCTTCAGGAGTGATCGCAGATTATGACAGTGATACCCTGTATCCCCTTTGTTGTTCATATGTGTATTGGAGGGTCTTAGCTTACTACTTAAAGAAAACAAAGCGACAAGGAAGATTGCAGGCATAAGAGTTTCTAGAATGATAAAGACCCTTCATATTTTCTTTGTGGATGAAATTTTAGTCATGACTAATGCTACTATTAATGAATGGATAGAAATTGATGGAATCATTAAATTTTTCTGTAAAGCATCTGGCTTAAAGGTAAATGCACAAAAATCAAATGTACTACATGAAGGGTTATCAGAGGTAGATTTGGCTCTGTACAGGACTGTTCTCCCATATAATTTTTTAAATCTAGCAACTGGTTTTAGATATCTGGGGTTTTATCTAACTATTGGGCTACAAAAAAGTGTTGATTGGAATTGGTTGTTGTCTAAGATGGAGAAAAAAATAGACCTCTGGTGTAATAGATGGTTATCATTGGGCGAGCGTTTTATTTTGGTTAAGTCTACTCTTAAAAATATGCCAATTTACTAGATGTTGTTGGTGACCATCCCTTGCACTAGTTTTAACAATATCAAGATTATAATGTTTAATTTTATCTCGAGAGGAAACAAGGATTCTTTTCATTTCCATCTGTGCAGATGGGACACTCTGGAAAAACCAAAAAGTTATGGAGGTTGGGGGTTCCACAATATTTTTCACTTCAAAAAATCTTTAGCAACAAATGCTCTCTGGAGGGTTTCAATGGTCGATGGTATTTGGCATGAAGTTATAAAAGACAAATATTTACCATCAACCACTATTACAAAATGGCTCCGATCGCCTACTTTCAACATGACCATAGTCTCAAATATATGGGGTGGACTCTTAAAATCCATTCATATGATCACTCAGTGGCTTAGTTGGATTCCTGGTTCGGGACACCTTATGGTTCTTGGTAGAGACAATATCCTAGGATTGGATGATAGATCCATTCTTTCCCATGAACTTGTTTCCTTTTTAAGACATAATAAAATTTCAGTTCTCTCTCAGGCAAGGAACCTCGCTGAAAACATTGGACCCTCGACCAGCTGGTACAGGTATGGGAACCTTGGACTACCAAGATTAATGGTTGTTGAATGGGAATGCTATCGCATGGCTCTCGTCAGCATAGGTGCAGCCATTCATGTTGGTGACGATACTTTAAAGTGGACGGGAGGTGACCATTTAGGGTACCTCACTACAAAAAATGTTTGCATGGCTCTTATCTGCACACAAGGTTGCTCAGGTATTGATGGCTGGAGGCGTGGCTTACAGAAATGGCATATCCAACTTAAAATAAAAAAAATTATTGGGTTGGAAGAAGAGGGCAAGATACTTACATGGGATACTCTAAAAAAAAAAAGTTGGGAAGGCCCTAGTTAGTGTCTATTATTCAAGTGTGAAATTGAAAACATAAACCATCTCTTCATTAGTTGCAATTTCACTAAATCAATCCGAGAAAGATTAAACACTTTTCCCATTTTCAAGGGTGTATGGACAGGATCATCATTGTCAGATTGTTTTAAATCCTAGACAAAGGAGAAAGCAGATATTACATATCTCTCGATCCTTATCTGTTGTTATATTTGGTTGGAGAGAAACTCTGCAAATTTCAAGAATATTTCTCCTTCTGCACTTTCGGTAACTATCAAAATTATTGGCACCCTCAAAAGAAAGCATTTTACTCATAATCCTTTACATGCTCATGCATGTTCTATTTCTCACCACACGGGAAACACTCTAACTTGTTTTGATGGTGTCGCTCGGGCTGATGGAAAACAATCTGGAGCGGGGGCTATCATAAAAACACACAAGTCTAATGTTTTTATATTGATGATGAATTTTGGTTAGGGAACTAACACTAAAGAAGAACTTATGGGAGTCTGGGAAACATTGAATCTGGCACACAACCTATCTATACAAAGACTCTAGATCCTGGGGGACTCAAAGGTGGTCAGAGATTGGCTAAAAAAAAGGCAGATTACAAGCATGTGCAATTGAGGGCTGGAAGATCAAAATGTTGGATTTAATTAAAGTTTTTTAGGAGTTAAGCTTCGAGCATATATATAGGGAACACAACAAGGAGGCAGACTTATTATCAAAGCAATCATCTCATCATCTCTGGAACTTGAAGGCAAGATCACTTATTTTAGCTGGCTGAATGGCGCGGAGGGTCCCAAAAATCACATCCATCTGGTCTAGCATTGATTTCACTATTTGGGAAAATATATTTTTTGGGGGCTTGTTGTTCTATTTTCTTGTGATCGGATGTAGTGTAAATGACGAGCCAATCTTTGGCTAGAAAATGTTGCTTACTCACTTGTTATATTTTTTTGAGTTGGAAGGCACAGAGCATATATATATATATATATATTGTAATATTTGAAGTTTACCCATAAACTTTCAGTATGGATAGTATTAGAGGTTTTATTCCATGTGGATCTAATGATGTAAAAAATTATATATCCAGTATAATTAAGAAAATTATATATCCAGTATAATTGAGAAAATTGATAATCATGTAAAAAAATTATTATGTAAGGTATGAGTAGTGAGTGAGTAAACAATTGATAATCATGTAAACTTTTTTATTATGTAAATTTTAGTTTGTAAAACTTTTGATTATCTAATTAGTAGCGATAAATTAGATTATTTAATTTTTTAATTAGTAACTATGAAATTCGATTATTTAACTTTTTAAATGTAGAAAAATGTTTATAAAATTTAAAAATCATTATCTTAACATGTATTAATATTAATGTAAATTTATCTTAATTTTATTTTATGTTGAGAGGAATAGATCTTTTGATATATATATATATATATATATATATATATATATATATATATATATATATATATATATATATATATATATATATATATATATATATATATATATATAATTCTTCTTTTTATATATCAAAAGTTAAGGTATATATGTTATTGGTTAACTCTATGTTGAGTATTGAATGAATTACACATCTTTCTTATATTGGGATGATTTTTTCTAATAAATCCATATTAGCTCCACATTTATCTTATGTCACGAGGAATCAAATATCTCAAGCCATAAACATTTTCTCAAGTTTTTTCAATTTGAGATTGATCTATGGTGGTTCTTATAGTAATAACAATATTCTAATTTTAAGGTCACAACCAAACCCAACACCAAATTGGTGTATGAGACCCATTTGTTTGTGGGACAAGGACAAGGGAACCAATATGCCCAGAGATTTGATTCCTAAAGTTTACAAGGTATACATACCTTAGCCCCCTCTTGATTTGAACTTGTGACATTTTAGGAGGTGTCAACTCCATGTTGAGCACCAAAAGAATTACACATTGAACTTAAATTGAACATTGAAATAATTGTTTTTCTAATATATTTTTTATTTCCACGTGTCAACTCCATGTTAATCATTGAAGGAATTGCACATCTCCCTCATACTAGATGTATAAATTTTACTTAACCTTGACATTGAAATATTTTATTTATGGCCGACATTGAATTCTTTTTAAATCAATATTTGCATTCCACTGTAAATTCATCTTAACACCATATCTATCATGTACAAAGATGAATCAAACCCCATATATACAACTCTATGGATTTGATACATCTCTATGCATGATCGATCCAAAATTATAATGGATCTACACTTGTTCTTTATATGTGTGTGTGTGTGTGTGTGTGTGTGTGTGTAAACCATAATATATATCTATATGTTTTAACCATAATATTTTAAAGTCAATATGAAATATTTTACATAAAGTGGACATTGAAATAATTATTTATGGCACCATTGAAATATTTTTTTGTTATTAATGTTTTTAAAATGTCACATGTCAACAACATCCAAAGAGTTATTTTACTTAAGGTGGTTATTAAATATTTTTTTTATGAATAGTTATTTTTTAAGCGTGTAAGGAATTACACATCTTCCTCATATGTCTTTAATAACATATTTTTACTTTCAATTGTATTGTATTTGAATGTCTAATAATTTAGGCCCAATAATTTCTTTAATAAATCTATATGATATAAATTTTATGTTAACTTTAAATATTTTATATGTAATTTTTATTATTGCATGAAGAGGCACTTTCTACATGCAGTAAACTATATAAAGGAGATGTGTAATTCATCCACTATTTAACATGGACTTGACATTTAACATTTAAAAAAAATATTTATAAAAAAATATCTAAATAATAGTCATATATAAAATATTGCAATTCCCACCTTATATATATATATAGATATT
>JZKD02S1674185.1:116490-127198 GCA_000966675.3 Picea glauca
TTATAAATCCACTTCACACTTATCACATCCTTTTCTTCAGATACATCTACCAATTTCCATGTCTGATTGTTCTCTATGAATCTGATTTCTTCATCCATGGATTGAGCCCATACATCATCTTTGACAACTTCTTCAAATTTCAATAGATCATCTATTTGTGAAAATAGAGAAAAAAATGAAAATGAATTTGTTGTGTCATCGTTATAGCTGTTGCACATATTTCTTGTCTTCCTTGGTAAAAAAACTTGCTAATGTTGGATCTGGGGATGTAGAACTACTTGGAATGCTTATTGGAGTTTGTTGTGCTCTTGTTGTGGACCACACACCTGTTGATATTACAGGAGTATTATGCATTGTGATTTGTGTCGCAGTGCAAATTGTAAAAGGGACTGCACACTAACTTGTACATGATGTTTTACCATTTCTTCTTCTTATGGGTCATCATGTTCAATGATCTTGACTGTGTTTTCTCTGCTTCCATTCCATGCTTCATTCTCCACAAACTGAACATCACAATTGATTATGAATTTCCTTGCGACAGGGTCATAGAGTTTGTATCATTTTATTTCTTCAGAATACCCAACAAATATACATTTCTATCCTTTGTTGTCCATCTTCTTTCTTAACTCATCTAGAACATGTGTGTATGCAACAAAACCAAAAACTTTTAAGTGCGCCACATTATGCTTCATACATGTCTAGTCTTCTTGAGGAACTTTGTTCTTCACACTCTTTGTAGGACATCTGTTCATGATGTATATTGTAGTTTCCATTGCCTCATTCCAATACTAATTTGAAAAATGTTTGGCTGCCAACATACTGTGCGCCATTTCCATGATGGTTTTTTTATTTCTTTTTGCGACACCATTTTGCTGTGGTGTATATTGTGTGGTAAATTTCTTGTAGATGCCATGAAATTTACAAAATTTCTAAAATTCTCTTGAGATGTATTCTCCTCCTCTATCAATTCTTAGAAACTTGATGTAATAACCACTCTGCTTTCCCACAAGCGATTTAAACTGTTGAAAACTACCCAATGCGCCATATTTGTGTTTTAGGAAATAAATCCATGTCTTTCTTAAAAAATTACGAATAAATGTCAGAAAATAAGTACTTCCTCCTATAGATGGTGTTTGCATTGGTCCAAAAATATCTGAATGTACAATTTCCAGTGGAGCGTTTGTTCTGTAAGACTTTCCAACTGGAAATGATTCTCTGTGATGTTTTCCAAAATACAACCTTCACATATTTTTTATAGTTTTTCAATCAATGGAAAACCTTTTACCATATCCTTTGTGTGTAGCAACTTCATACCTCCAAAGTTCAAATGTCCAAATCTGGAATATGATAGCTAGGAATCATCCCTCACTTTAGATTGAAACGTTGCTTGTATCTCTGTGCCACTTTCACATTTCTTGATACGTGCACCATTTTCTTCATTGGAACTGCGCGAACTTTCTAATGTAAATGTAGTGTCTCAGTGCGCATCTTTTTCTTTACCAAAAGATAGCGTTGTATTCCACTTCTTGGCTGGATTTAATGTCAAGGAGAACATTATGTTGTTTGTCATCTAGATTCTTGCAATAAGTTGAATGCTTGGATATCTATCCATACTCACACAATTATTTTCTTCCATGTAGATTCTAATTCATTTTTGTAATAGTTGTCATGTTCTCATTAGATTATGCTTTTTACCATAAACATAATATACATCAGGCATAACCCTTTGTTCTCTTTGTTTGGTTAAAGTGTTTACATTGCTTGGATGTCTGTTCCAAGTGTAACCTTGGTTTGAACTAACTTAGCCAAATTAGAAAACAATTCTATGCTTCCTGCAATGTGGTTACTATAGCCTGAATCTAAATACCATATGTCACGGGGACTTGTTTGAGAAACATTGCATTCAACTAGTGATACTATAGGTATTGCTTCAACGCACACCATAAACATAGGATTGGTTTGGTTATTTATGTTGTTTAACTGATCGTGTCCTTCTTTATTTTGGTTATATTGTCTCTTCCTACACTCATATGCATAATGTCCATACTTTTTACAATAACGACAATGAATCTTTGATTTGTCTGTTCTCTTACCACTTGGTTGACTTGTATTTGGGTTTTGACCCCTTCCATCAGTATTTCCAAGACTGCTACTGCGTCCACCTCTAACATAACATCTTCCTCTACTTCTAGAGTTATCTCCCCCCCTTCCTCTTCCATGACTTATAGATGACTGCGTGGAAAATGCATTCTCTAATGACATATTTGACCTATTCAATATGTGTTCATGATTAATGAGGGAAGCTTGTAGTTCATCCTAAACCGACTTAGCTCTTTGCTTTCTTGTTTAAGGAGGAACACTCCTAAGTAATTTCACAAAAACGTTTTTGTCTTCTATGGTTTCACCATGAGACTTAATCTGATTTATCAAGCCAATAACATGGGTATAAAATGAATCTATTGTATCTAAATCTTTCACTAACAAAGTTTCATAATGTCTTATAAGAATTTGTAGTTTTGAGGTCTTAACTTTGTCCATACCATGATAAGAGGTTTGTAATATGTCTCATGCCTCCTTCGCTTGATTTGTTGATGCAACTCTTGGGAGTATGCTCTCATGCATGGATTGATGTATGTAAAACATGACTTTTCCATCCTTCTTCCTTGATATTTGAAAACATCCTTCTCAGCTTGTGTGAGTGCATTATATGCTTCATGATCTGTTGGTTCCACATAGCCATTGTTGACTATGTCCCATACAACTTGACCTCAGAACAATGCCTTGATGGTCAAGTACGATAAATCATAATTCTTGTGTGTGAAAGTGGGAGGTTGTGGATTTGAAGTAGAAGCGATATCTTCACCTTATGACATAGTTAGTGCTCTGATACTAGATCTCGGATCTACAGCGCGCAAAGAAGTTGTGCGCAGTGCAACAACAAAATACTGTGCGCCACAAACTTCATCGTTGAATATTCAAGACTTACCACGTAGTGGCCAAACTGCTCAATATGTTGTGCGTTGTGATAAACACTTTAATGAAACGATTTATAGATGCAGAAACAAACTGTGTTTTCCCTTAACAAAATAAACTCATAAACACAACAGAAGCTCAAAGTTACACATAAATTTGATAACACACAAAATCCTTGATATCTATTAAACTTTGGCGTTGCACGCTAATAAAAAATACAAACTATGACGAGCTTTAACTTCAATGACTTTGCAGACTTTGCAACTTTCAACCACGCACACAGAGCTTGTGCTCTCAAACTTCTTCGACTACCTTCAGTTGTTGTTGCTACTTCTTTGTTCTATGTCTATCGCTCTCTCTCTTCTGTGTATGTCGACTAACTTACAAACTCAGACATATAAATACAAAATTGAGACTTCTTGTAAATACGACAATAAATTGGACTGACTCTTGATCTACTTAACTCGACTCGAGAAAGATAAATATCGGCTCCATTAATTAAGCTTGTCGACTCATAAAAAATGATCTTGCATAAACATGCGACTTTGTATTTGCAAACTTTTTGACTGATAAACAAATCAATGGAGACATAAAACTCACAGACTTGTAATTATTATTTCCAACAAGAAAATGTAATTTGTGTAGATATAATGTCTCAAAAACTATTCTTTCAGAATTTTGTTAAGGAGAACAAGGCACTTCAACTCTTTAAAATCAACACATGGTTGGATCCTAAATTTGTAGTGGAACGATCTTCAATGTCATCTCAACAACCTTCATAAATCTATCTTTTTTCATGATTTTTGTTTAAATAGCCAGCAAACTTTCAATCCAACATTATTTTCTAGGTTTGAAATTTTCTTTCTGAAATTAATTTTAGTTTTCCTCTCAGGTCAATATGTAAAATGTGTTATAAAAGAATAAATTCGTTTACTCGAAAGTGGTTTCAAACCCGCTCTTAAATATAAATCTCTATGTAAAATCAAACACCGAAACAAGTGAATTGCAAAGTTATCTTCTATCACATCATCAACTTTTAAAATAAACGTAACGTGCAGGGCCAGGATTCCTAACGTCATGTCATGAATCATCCAAAATACAAGTATATTAATTTTATTATATTAATTTTATTTGTGGGTTCAAATTTTTTTTAATATATATATATATATATAAATAAAGGAGTAGGCTAACTTGCAGTAATCTTCTATACATAGTTCAAGTTTTTAGTAAAAGAAAATGGATTTGAATTTGGTCAAATTTTCAAGTATAGTTTAAGTTTTACATGGATCAACATATGCATTTTAGAACTTTAGAGTTTGACTCATTTTAAACCAACTTAAATGCTTAAAAAATTTATCAGAAATATTATTTTGTGCCTCCCCCAACCAGGAAAGAATCACTCTAACGCCAGGACCAGGAACCAGATATCCTCTACTGGATGGTTCTATTCTACTGGCCTAATGAGTTCGAGTGAAGCGCTGGCCTAATGACTGGTGAGGCTTGGATGACCCCCTGTGACCGGAGACCTTCCAACCTGCCTTCGTCGACCTTGCGACCTGTCTTCGATCAACCCTTGCTGCAGCACTAGTAGAACCAGCCCCATCACTAGCTATGCTAGGATAGAACCCACTACTCGCTAGGCTAGGCAAGAACCTACTACCTATGGGGGAAGAACCTACTAGGGTAGAACAACCTAGGGAAGAGTTAAGACGAACCATCCCAGCCCAAGCAACCCAAGGACTGATGGACGAGCTGGAAGTTCTTGTCAAGATTTAACCTAAAATTTAAAAACTAACTGTTATTACTCCCGAATTACCCCACTCTTATAAAAAAAAATATACACATATATGTATATATATAATACTACACGTATATATATTTATTTATCGGTTCACTGTATCAAACCTATTTGTACTCAGCCATACATATTAATGGGCCAACTATATTATCGGCTATATATAGCAATGAATAGTGAGAATATACTGGGGGATTGTATATCAAATTGCATAATAAATTGCTGTTTTGAAAAATATCCCAGAGATTTTCATGGCGGAGGATGGGATTCTGGAGGAGAATTCGAGCGCAGTCCTTTTGGAGTATTGGCTGCATCGGCTGCAATATATGGAGACTTTGCGTTCGCAATAACCCTACACAACAGAAGACGGCACTTTTAGTTTTAGTTTTGAGTAGTGAGTTTCAATGGCAAACAGAACAGAATGCAGATACGAAGTAATTATGGTACCTCTCCTTTCGCTTTTTCAGAAAACGTTGCAGAGAATGCTTCCTCCCTGATGGCAAAAGGACATGATGAGGAATCAGTAATATTTCTATAAGTAACCAGTAATATTTGTATTAAGGAATTTGTATCTTAGTTTAAAGGGTTAGATTAATAGGTTGTTATTACTAATTAGTTCTATGTGGGTATGTATCCGATTGGATTCCAATGTTTCAGATTAAACATACTGATTTTCTCATTCATATATATGTGTATGTATGGGGTCAGCTTAAACAGATAATACTAATTTATGTGCACAAATTTAACATTAATACAATCATGGCAGAACATTCCTTAAATTTATCTACAAAGTTTTCTAGATTATATAATTTAGACATGGTCTCCCATAATTGGTCGCCTTAGTCGTACCTATGTGCACCTTGCAACTAGCAGGTTGGTGATGGATCCCTGATTCCTCCGATAACTTCATGACAGGAAGAGACGTTTTCAGCTCAGTCTGCGATCTACAAGTGCTGTTTTGGACTTTAGTATGTGGATAACCAGAGTAGTTTTCACTGCTGGCGATTAACATTATGGCTTGGGCCTGTATAAGGAAACAGATGAAATCATATTCTAAAGTAAGTCCTGTCAATATCTAAAGTCCTTCTATACCCCCATAACCTTGTGAAAGCCCATAGCCATACCTGATCTGCAGGAATATCATCATACACGTTCACCACTCCACCGTAGAAAATGGTCAATTGCGCACAGGATTGCTTGCTCGGAATCGTGGATGCAGTATGCCTGGATTTTAAAATAAACGAAATTACCATTAACCTCACGGGCTTACCTGACCACATGAATTAGCTGAAGATAAAAACACAACTAATAATTTTACCCATTACAATTGCACACCTGAAACTCGTCACAAACCCAGAACAACCATCCTGATGATCATCTGACGACGTCCTGTGCTCGGATCCCGGAAGGACTGCTATTGGGGATCCAAAACCGGACTGGTTGGGGAATAAATTAATGGAATTAAAACAGCTTCCAACAGAGGAGAGGTCCAGCCGAGGTATAAAATCTGCAGCTGCCCGCTTAGCATCTCCATTAACAGTCTTAATCCAAGAAGGTAACCCCTTTTCCTGGTTACAATGCTCTTCAAACGCCGACGCCATTCTTAATTGGGAAGTGAAGGTTCCCTATTCAGAATAACAGTTTCTCAACGAACCATCAGACCTCACAGGATTCTTATTAACACAACTGTTATTGTTATACTTAGCTTCTGCAGCACTTGCAGTAACAACTACATTCCCTTCGAGATGGATCCACTCTTCATTAACTCACCCATTTCCTTCTCCTTCTCGCTCTCAACACCGAGGCAATCCATGGCTGCAACAACGCCTTCTACCATCAAATTTACCCAAGTTTATCAAAGTGGTTGCCATGAATTCTGCACCGGGAAATGAAAAATAAAGACCTCGCTACTCTTTCGAAGTCACGCGAAGCTTCGGGGAAAGGCGAAGAAAACTTTTCTAGGGTTTTGGAATATCTTTATAATTTAAACATGTGATGAATAATGCGAAGAGTGAAGGACACGCCATCTCTGAAAGCGGCACCTCTGGTTCAGTTGCCCCAGCGAGCTAATCAATAACTAAATCGGATACGATTATTTTGTACGAGTCCTACAGTGTGGAGTAATTAGGGAGAAATCTTGTCTTCGGAGTAAAATGGATTTGAATTCGGGTAAATTTTCAAGGATAGTAGTCTGATTTTTGCATGGATTAATGTTCCATGCATTTTAAACCAATCGAGATGTTCCGAAAATCAATCAAAATTCAGGATTAACAATAAATTTAAAAACAAAGCAAAGAAAAATAACTAAATAAAAAAAATTACTACCAAATTAACCCACTCCAATATGATTTAAACAATATTTATGATTTCTGAATGGATTTAACAACATATTAATCAATATGATTTTTGGTTTGCCGAATTCCAAGTTTATTATCAAAAGCCTACAAACGTACACAATGTTAAAAGAATTTAACATTTCAATATTATAAACAAAGAACCTATCATTTCACGTTCTCTAAACAAAGAACCTATCATTTCAATATTTAAGTTTTTCCTCAAATATTTGTCCAAACCATTCCTCCTTTTTCTTCTCGCCGTCCTACCTAATCTTGTCTTTAGCTTGAAAATCAGTGATGCCAAATGAGAGGTTATTCATAGCGTTTGCAACCATAATAATCACATGTTTTTATTTAGATATTTTTAAGATGATACGACAAGGTAGACAATAAATATGATGGAAATCAGGAAGACACCGTGAAAGCAAGACTAGGGAAGGAATGTACGGTAGTGGAATCATGTAAAACTTTTGAGCGGGCAGGCCGCACTAGTGGTCGAACTGACTCGAACATATCGGCCAAACTTTGACAATCTATCTTTACCGTTAGATAACTTTCCAATAAATTCTTGGAAAAATTCAAGATAATTTATATGCCCTAAATTTAATGATGAACTTAAAGAATAAATGTTTTGCTTTTATTATTTATTAAATGTTTTTGAAGAATAAATGTTTAGCTTTTATTATTTATTAAAAGTTAAGAGGTAGAATGAGAATAAAGTAATTTTGTACTTCAAAAATCATTTAAATGAATTTTCAAATATGAATATACGTGCACGATGAGTTAAGTTTGCTACAGGGTGAAAGTATGTTTTTTAAGTTATAAAAACTTTTTATATCATTAAATTTTAGCATTTTAGAAATAAAATACATAAAATTAAATAATTATATTTTTTTCCTCTGACTTTAACATGGGTGGGAAATTCATAGGAAAAAAATATAATTATTGATTAATTTCTACTAATAAATCACTGACCCAACTTCAAGGGGATACAAGAGATTCAAACTTTTGACCTCTTCCACTTAGGATAGCTTCATCTTTCTCGAAATTAAACAATTATATTTTCACGTCATGCATGAGGGGTTTGGTGGTAATGGAGTTATTGCACATTGACACTTGGCATGTTTTTTTTACCAGAGGAGACATGGATTGACCCTAACATAGGATGAGGAGGCTCAAGGATCCACAATGACCTTCATTCTCTTCTCCAACGACTTGTTCAAGGTGTCAAAACGTCCCCTAAAGGGGTGACATCATATCTTTTTTAGGTTTTCTATTGTGTTAAAGTGAAAATTAAATATTATTATTTGATGTAAGGGGTAAGATAAGGATTGTTGACCCCTTATCTTAGATTTTACCCTTTCTAAGTTGACAAACTATGTTTTAAGTATTTTGTATAAATAAATATCATGTGATCTAATTTCATAACATAACTCTCCCATTGTGAGAAGTATTTCACTGAAATTTTCGCTACTCTTGGTGATTATGGTGTTTCTCTCTTGTCAAATGTATTTTGGTGAATGGATGAGGAGGAGTGATGCACACCCCCTAAAGGCTTGTTCTCATGGCTCTTGGATGAATTTTGCACAGTAAACTAGGGTTTGATATCTCATTTCTTGGATTGTGTAAGGAAAAAATATGCACATGTTATTTCTTTCTTGCTTATTTTGGTTATTGTTGGTGGAAACCTTACAGAGGAGTATGTTGGATACAACGTCCATCATTTCTTCATCTTATTGTTAAGGTTATAAGTCTTTCTTCAGCAAGGGTCACTAGGAGGAATATGAGTGAGCATACCCTAGGAAATAAGAGGATTTACACTCGTAGGGTTGTTGTTGATATAAATTGTGCTTTAAAGACCCCATTCACCCAATTTTAAAGGCACTAATCTAAATATTTTTCATTGGAGAAATAAAATAGTGCATTGGAAAACGTGAATTTTTGGCATATTAAACTCTTGCAATCTGGGATTTGTTTCTTCTTCCTAGCACACCCCTAAGACACTAGGGTTTCCCCTCTAAATGGGCGTTGCTTGTTGTTGTTACAAACTTTTGTTTTCAACCATTAGGGCTATAGAAACCCTAATCAAACTTTCTTAAATAACTCTTAACTCAACCGCTGAAAATTGCTAAGATTTTGCCCATATAACCTAGTAATCATAGTGCATCTTTTGGTGGATTTTTGGCAAGTTTTGATGGTTGAATATATTTCTGTAATAACTTGTTTGTTACAGCCATACAAATGATTTATATTGTTGTAGAAAGTGTTTACAACATCCTTACCTTTTATTCTAGTATCTTGGACTTTGAATATTGAGTTCCACTAGTGTTTAGCTCGTTTATCTCTTGCATATTTTACTTGGTTTCTAGCACTTTTCTAACAGCTTAGAATTTGTGATATATATTGTTAATAACTTATTCAATTAGGGACATAAAGCTTAACGTGTTTGTCCACTTGATATATTACATTGTATACTTGGTTTTCCTTGTGTCTCAGGCAGGTACTATCTCTTTGCAGGTCATTCAAGACTTTTTCAACCTCAAACAACCCTCAAGAGTCATAACCAAGTTCCCTTTTCCATCTAGCAGCCTGACCTATAGGGGAATTTGTTCATACATTACACTTTCCATCGCATTCCCCACTTAGAGTGACCGAGATCCCCCCCTTGAGGTGACCACTTCCCCTCTAAAGTGAAGGGAACACCTACCTAAGGTGACAGTGGGTAGGTTCCCTCCTAGTTGTCACCATTTGGTGGTTGGGTTGGAATTTTCCCAACCTACAACTTGTGCGATAACAGAACCTGCAAGCCCCCCTCCATTATGAGAATGAACTCTTAGGTCCCAATGCATCGTCATGTATTTCTATCTCTCCACGTAATGGATGGATCAATAGGTAACAAATGATGACGGATCAACAAGTGGAATGAATAAATTGCTCTATGTGAAGTTTTCTAGCTAATGGGTAGAGGAAGTGCCCTGGCCATTAGATGGATCTGCATACCACAACCTAAACTCATATTTCCACATCTTTAACACATGCCATTCCACCACTGAAATGGGAGCCCGACATACTACACTACTATGTTAATCACAATAAAATGAAATATTTGCTAATCACCTAAACCTAGAAATCAACTAGCTAACACAGTAATGTCTTAATCATATTAAGTAAATGTAGAAAAGTAAACACATAAATGTACTCCTTTATAAAAGCGAGGAAGTTGATAGTTCAAATCACAACCCTCCATTTATTGTGATGATCAAGAATATTTGATCCATATTTAATCCCCATAGAAAACACATTAAGGATTAAAAAGCTATTAAATGTGCCCATTTCCAATAGGTGTACGCCTATCGATGTAATTAATTTTATTGTGACGAGATGTCTTGAATCATACATCAAGGAAAGAGATTGATAATTTTATTGTGATGTGATGCCATGAATCATCCATTATACATTAGGAAAAATATAGAGATAAACATGTCTCTCGTTGATCCAGATGGATATCGGTGGCCACCCACCTTTCCAACTGGCTCAAAACAGTTTTCTGACATTTTTGGCAATTTACTATTTTTAGCAGTTTTTCGGGTCCTGAACTTCTGGA
>JZKD02S1674185.1:128736-142899 GCA_000966675.3 Picea glauca
TAGAAAAGTGATCAACAACCACAAAAACACAGTCATTTCCCCGCTTGGTGGATGGGAGGCCCGACATGTAGTCCATTGAGATGGATTCCCATGGCCTGTCAGGAGTAGGAAGAGGAGTGTACAGGCCCTATTTCTTAGTGGTCGGTTTGGCAATAGTGCAGGCAGTGCAAGACCTGATATACTTGTTGACCTTCTGTCGAAGTTTCGGCCAGCAGAAATGTTTCTATAGCATCTCGATTGTCTTCTCGACGCCAAAGTGTCCTGCCACCCGACTGTAGTGGGCTTCCCAGATCAGCTTTGCTCACTCACTTGATGGAACACAAATATGTCCCAGACGACACAACAACCCATCCTGAAGATGCAAATTATCGACAACTGCGTTTGCACACAACATTTGGTAGGTGGTGGCGAAGTCAGGGTCTGTCTCATAGAGTTGGGGCCATCCATATGTCTCATGGTCGTAAGAGTCTATCATCGTGGTGAATGTCATGACTGTCGGTCTACTGAGGCAATCAGCAACACGATTGGTGGTTCCTATTTTATACTTGATGTTGAGGTGGAATTGTTGCAAGTATGTGGACCACTTTTGATGGCGGTCATTTTGCAATTTTCCCCATGTCTGCATGAACTGCAGTGGCTTATGATCATTGTGGATGACTGTCTCCTTCCCAAGAATGTAATGTATCCACTGGCGGCAGGCTTGTACAATGGAGTACATTTCTTTGTCATAAGTAGGGTACTTACAGACAATATCTGACAGTGTCTCACTATGATAGGCCACAGGGTGGCCATGCTGAGTGAGAACGATGCCCACAACATAGTGTGAAGCATCTGTCTCGATTTCAAATTGATTTTGCAGGTCTAGTAGTGAAAGTTCTAGGGTTGAGCACAAGCGCTTCTTCAAATCATCGAACGCTTGTTTTTGCGATTGGCCCCACGCAAATTCCTCCTTACCACCACCCCTGTTTATTTGGCTAAGGGCCCATGCAATATGGGAGAATCCCAACATGAACCTACAGTAGAAATTGGCAAGGCCCAAGAAGCTTCAAAGCTCAGTGAGTGTTGTTGGGGCTGGCCAGTCACGGATGACTTGGATCTTGGCTGGATCCAAATGTACGCCATGTTGATCAATGATGTAGCCCAGGTAATGGACACTATCCATGCCGAAGGAGCATTTTTCCAAGTTGGCGTATAGCTTGTGCTGCCACAGGGTGTGCAAAACCTGTTGAATATGTTGCAAGTGTTCAACCCAAGTCTTGTTGTAAATTAGAATGTCATTCAGATACACCACTGTAAAAGTATTGGTGAATGGTTGCAGAATATTGTCCATCATCCTCATGAAAGTGGCTCGAGCATTTGTCAAACCAAAATGCATGACCATCCATTCAAAAATACCTTCCTTTGACTTGAAGGCGGTCTTCCATACATCTAACTGTTCTATCGGGACTAGGTGGTAGCCAGACTTTAGATCAATCTTACTGAAGTATTTGGCTCCCATGAGTTGATCAAGGAGGTCGTCGATTCAGGGAATCAGGTACTGATTTCTGACTGTGATTTTATTCAGAGCCCGATAATCAATACGGATTCGCCAGGTTCCATCTTTCTTCTATACCAACATGATTGGGCTCCTGCAAGGTGATGAGTTGGGAAGGATGTGCCCCTTATGGAGTAGTTCTTGGATCTGTCACTTGATCTCCTCATTCTCTACCAAAGAGCGGTGATAGACTGGCCCATTGGGCAGCAGCGCATCGGGCGTTAGATCGATGGGGTGTTTGACCTAGCAGTGTTGAGGTACCCCTATAGGTGAGGAGAAGATATCTGAGTATTCTTCCATGACCTTATCTACTTGCTTATGTTGTGTGGAGAGGTCGACCGCAGAGACCCTGGATGTGGCTGTGATATTTCACTTATTCTGAGAGAATATCATGAAGAAGACAAACTTCCCCATCTGAGAGATGACCTTCCTGCATTGCTTAGAAGATATCAAGGAAGTAGCGCTAGGTGGGATTGCCTCGGATATCCTATACAATTTTTTGTTGAAAGTAATAATAACACTACGAGTCCTAGACTCATATACCTCATGATGTTTCCATAAATAAGGTTGGCCCAAAAGAACATGACAAACTTCAAGAGGAGAAACAACACATAATACATCGTCTTTGAAGGGCTTGATGTCGTACGACAATCGACACTATTGGTTCACACAGAGATCGCTTCCTTGGCGGGGCCATCCAATGGTGTAGGGTTGTGGGTGCGACATTGTTGGCAGGGCGAGCCACTTGACAACCTCTGCTGAGATGAGGTTCTTCTATCTACCGCTATCAACGATGAAGTGCAACGAGGTGCCTTTTACCCACATCTATGAATGGAAGAGGTGCTCTCCTTCTTCTAGCTCGTCTGGTTCACCAAGCTGGAGCTTGGTGGTAGCAACGATGGCACTGGGTTCCACGTCAATGATTCATCTTCCCCTTTCTGGTTCTGGGTCAAAGTCAGAATCTGCATCTGATTTAGAGGCTTTCACTTCGGCCACTAATGAATGCTTTGAGCGGTAGTCAGTAGTGTTATTCCAAGGGCTCTTATGGAGGTCGCACCACTTGTCGGTATCTTTCTTTATCTTTCCAGTGTTCTTCTTTGCTTGTGGATTGGACTCGTTGTCCTGATACTGCCCATCTTTGTTATGTCCTTTGTTCTGTGGGTTGGGGCTGCCCTTTCCCGGATTTTGTTGTGAGGGGTTCCTAGGCCCAAATTTCCACGTATTTTGTTTGAGCTTCTGCTCGATTTTGACGGCATATCGATAGGCTGCGCCCAAGGATGAGATGTCCAGAAATTCCATTTTGGTCTGGATGTATATATGTAGAGCACCGTGATACATGAGCACCAGATGTCACTCTGAATATTTGATACCCAGCTTGGTGCACAAGGTATGGAAGATATTTGTGAAATCTGGCACTGCTTGGTCTCTTTCTTGCCGCAATGTGGTCCATTTGGTATACAGGTCATCATAACTTCCGACAGGGTAGTATTGTTCTTTAATAGCATCCCTGAAGGATTCCCAAGTGGCCATGACTGAAAATAATGAGGTTTCCTCTATTTCCTTTTGTTCACAGAAAGTTTCCCACCAATCTTTGACATGGGGAACAACTTTGAGGAGCGCAAAAGTCTTTTCTCTATTCGAAAAGTTATGGACAGAAAAATACCCTTCTAGTAGTCAACCAATTCTCTACAACATCTGCGCCTATATGACCTTCAAATATAGTAATATCGAAGTTTATTTGTACCTTGAAGGGGGCGCCGCCTCCGTTCGAAGAAGATGCATTGTTTGTTGGTAGTCGCCGAAGGATTTGCGCGAAACTATCCATGATCTTGTTCCTTTGTTGCGTGAGGGCTTGCTCAATCAATAGTTTGAAAGGATCTCATGTTCCGTCATCTTTCTTTTCTCCTACCATGAGAGGTCGATTGGGCGTGTGAGAGCTTCTGTCCTTAAGAGAAACAAGCTCGAGACCCAACTCTTTGTACTCCGACCTCGTTGGGGACATGCATTAAGACGACAAGGAGCAGACCGCTTTGATACCACTGATTTGGAGTTTATGAGCAGAACGAAATGAATACAGATTATTAATAGGTGCTTAACAAAAAATAACAGCGATACAATAAAACCGGTTTTCTATTCAATAACAAAATAAGCTGAAACTATAAAAGGCAGCGGAAATAAGCTTGTTGGAATGGTGGTGGCTTATCTTCGAGAAGAGATGTGACGGTTGTGCGCATTCGCAAGAAGAAGATTACAATGAGGCTCTGAAGGCCTCTTTACAATAAACAAGAATGCCAAAAACCCTAGACATCCAAAAACCTAACCCTAGGAGATGAAGTGCCAAAACTCATGTGGGCTCCGTTTGGGTAAGTTAGTACATCAACTTCCCAGGGTCGTAACTTTTGCATACGATCTCCATTTTAGGCGTGTGATAGCCCATTGGAAAGGTATCGTCGAGGAGATTAATTTTTTGGACTCAAGTATGCCTTTGGATAACATTGAGGAAATCAATCCCAAAAAACCTTCATTTAGGCTCTCAAAATGGCCCCGGAAGTTAAAACTGCTAAAAATAGTAAATCGTCAAAATTGTCAGAAAACTGTTTTGAGCTAGTTGGAAAAGGTGGGTGGCCACCAATATCCAAATGGATCATATTTACACTAAATTCCTCTAATACCAGTCAAATCCAAAACACACATATATTAATTTTACTTTTTCGTTCATTGTAACAAAGTTGGTTGTGCTCAACCATCTACGTTAACCAATATCAGGCCATCGATATTAATATGCTCTAGATAGTTATGAATAGTGGGAGGATGCAGTGGGATTGTATACCAGTTTGTGTGATAAATTGTAGTATTAAAAGATATCAGAGATATTTTCAATGTTTAGGATGTGATTATGGAGGACAATTCGAGTACAACGATATTAGAGATTAACAGGTTTTGCTAGCGTATTTAATTAGTTTTATGTTATTAGGTGTTCGATTAGGTTTTAAAAAATCACACTAATTTATGTATAGAGATTTAATATATATAATAATTAAGCTAGGGAACACTAATTTTTATATAAGTTTAATATAATACTATCTACGAATATGGGAAAATATCCCTTCGATAATTTTTAAGGAAAACATTCTTTAAATTTATAAAAAAAAATGAAAATTGTAGATTCTCATAATTGGTGGCCTTAGTTGTACCTACGTGCAACCTAAAACGAGAGGGTTGGTGGTGGATCCCTGATCCATTCGATAGCTTCATGACAGGAAGAGATTTTTTCATCCCATTCTGCGATCCACGCGAGTCATTCTCAACTTTAGTATGTGGATAACTAGAAGAATTTCCATTTTTGGAAATTAAAATTATGGCTTGGGCATGTACAAGAAAATAAATGTCATTATATTATAAATTGAGTGAAACCAACATTATAAAGTCCTTGGCTTCCCCATAATTGTTCAAATCCCCATACCCATAGCTTATCTACAGGGATATTGTCATACACGTTCATCATTCCATCATAGAAAATGGTCAATTTTCCACCAGATTGCTTGCTCGGAATCGTGGATGTAGTGAATCATTACAATCCCACACCTAAAACTCATGAAAAACCTAGAACAACCATTCTAATAATCATCTAACAATTTCTTGTGCTCGAATCCCCCCATGACTGCTATTGGGGATCTAAAACCGGACTAGTTGAGGAACAAATTAATGGAACTACAAAAAATCCCAATAGAGGAGAGATCCAGTTAAGGGATAAACTCCATATATTCTCGCTTTTCACCTCCATTTATGCTCCTAATGAAAGAAGGTGAATCGTTTTCCTCATTACATTACTCTTCAAATGTTAGCCCCTTCATTAATTCAGAAGTGAAGATCCCCATATGATAAAAAAAGTTTCTAAAGGAACCATCCAACCTCACCTCACTCTTATTAATACAATTTGTATTCTTATACTTATCTTTTACAATGCTTGGTGTAACAACTACAAAACAAAACAAAGCACAAAAAACACATAGACAAA
The DNA here is from genome assembly GCA_000966675.3 of Picea glauca. Classification (NCBI taxonomy): domain Eukaryota; kingdom Viridiplantae; phylum Streptophyta; class Pinopsida; order Pinales; family Pinaceae; genus Picea; species Picea glauca. Next base: position 134,289 of record JZKD02S1674185.1, read on the forward strand.
AGATAGATGAACACACAATGAAGAAATTGATCTCTGCATTTTCCAAAGCCTCAAATTTATACATTCTCAAATTATCTTAGACCATCGATCAACTTGATAGATCAAGGGATAAAATTACTTCTTTTGGATGCTTCTCAACTACTAGGTCAAGTGCATTTACTGCATGCTTACCCTCACTATCTGCCTTGTTGACTGAGTTGCTTGATTAATGCTAACACTCACCCTTAATTAAGAAACCCATAAAATACCTATTATATCTCTATATATTACAAGCTTGGCCTTTCCAAGAGGCTTTGTAAATATATCAACAACATTATCATTCGTGTTGCAATACAATATGTCAATTTCATTTGACTGTATATTTTCTCTTACAAAATGATAGTGTGTCTCAATGTGCTTTGACCTAGCATGATACACTGGATTGTTTTCCAGTTTGATTGAAGTTTGGTTATCACATTTGATTATTGTTGGTACCTTTTTATTTTCTCCAACATCTTCAAGTATCCTCCTTATCCAAATTTCCTCACAGGTGGCACTACATAATTCTTTGTACTCGACTTCAGTGGATGAAAAAGAAACCATTGGTTGTTTATTACTACTCCAGGACATGATCCTTGATCCAATAATGAATGCATTTCCTATGGTATAGTTCATGTCATCTAGATCTCCTGCCCTATCAAAATCTGAGAACCTATCAACTCAACATTAAAATCATTAGTAAAGTAAATAACAAAATCAATAGTCTATTTGAAATATCAAAGAACTCTCTTTTCTACTCTTTAGTGACTCTCATTATGATTAGCCATAAATTGACTAAGAATATTGATTGTATATGCGATATATGGCATGGTTGTAGTGAGATAATTTAGACTTCCCACTAATTGTCGATACAAAGTACCATCCACCTCTTTTGTGTCATCACTATTGTTGAGCTTAACATTTTTCTCTAATGGAGTAGATGCTAGTTTACATGTGTCCATATTAATCCTCCTGAGTACCTCCTTGGTATATTTTCTCTATGTGATTAAGGTCTTACCATTGTCTCTCCATACCTCAAGGCATAAATATTTATGTAATTGTCAAATATCCTTCATCTCAAATTCCTATGACAACTTTTTTTTTATCTCTTCAATATTAATTGAGAGAAACTTTCTCTTTAAGAACAACACATGATTTGTGTTCATCATCTCATACAAACATTTAAGTGGCTCCCAAGTTTCATGGAATTCTTTTCATTCCCTGAAGTATGAAATGATATGGTCCTTGATAGACATCCTCAAGAGAACCTTTGTTTTGGTCTCTCGTCGCTCCCAATCCTAAATTGAGGTTCTTTCATCGCTCCCAATCCTAAATAGTGTTTTCTTGTCGCTCCCAATAAAATATTATGGGTGACATCTAGTGCTCAAATACCATAGCAGTTTGCATAAATACATCTAGACAAAAATGGATTTTCTGGACATCTCATCCTTGGGAGCGGCCAATCGATATGTTGTCAAAATCGAGCAGAAGATTAAACAAAAGACATGATTTTTTAGTCTGCGAACCCCTCATAGCATAGGTAGGGAAAATGTTTCTGCAACCCATAAAGAAAGGATGAATATCCTCAGGAAAACCAATATAAACCATAAAAAAAAGAAGGACAATGGAAAGACAAAGAAAGGCATTGGGAAATGGTGTGAGTTCTATAAGATCCCCTAGCATAACACTATTTAATGTCACTCAAAGCAGTAATTGGTGGTTGAGGTGAAAGCCTCTAAATCATATGTGGGCATGACTCTAAGTTAGAACCAGAAAAATGGAGATGAATCATTGATGCAGAACCTAGTGCCACCATTGCTACAACCAAGGTCCATCCCGATGAACCTGATAAACCAGAGGAAGGTGAGAGCCTCTTTCATCAGTGAAGGGTACTCCGCTCCACTTCATCGTTGATATCGATAACCAGAAGAACTTCATCTCAGCTGAGGTCATCAAGTGGTTGGATCTGTCGAAAACACCACACCCACAGTCATACACCATCGGATGGCTCCACCAATGGAGTGATCTTTGTGTTATCCAACAATGTTGCATCGCCTATGATATCAATCCCTTCATATTTGAGGTATTGTGTGATGTCACCCCACTTTAATTTTGTGATGTTCTTTTGGTCCAACCTTATTTATGGAAATGTCATGATGTATATGAGTCTAGGCCTCATACTTTTATTATTACTTTGGACAAGAAATTATACAGGATACCCGAGGTAGTCCCATCTACTACCATTTCCTTGATCTCTGCAAAGCAATGCAAGAAGGTCATCTCTCAGACCGGTAAGTTTGTATTCTTCGTGATTCACGCTCAAAGTGAGCGGAAGTTGCAACCACATCCATGGCGTCCACGACAGATCTCTCAGTGCAACATAAGAAATTGGATAAGGTCATGGAAGAATACAAAGACATATTCTCCTAACTCATTGGGATACCTATGCACTCTCAGGTCAAGAACTCAATCGATCTGACCCCTGGTGCACTGCTAGCCAACAGGCCAGTCTATCGTCACTCTCTGCCAAAAAATGAGGAAATCAAGTGCCAGATCCAAGATCTGCATGAAAATGGGCACATATTACCAATCTCATCACCTTGTGGAAGCTCAATCGTGCTTGTGTAGAAGAAATATGGGACCTAGAGACTCTGCATTGATTATCGGGCCCTAAATAAAATTAAAGTTAGGAACCACTACCCAATTTCTAAAATTGGCGATCTCCTTGACCATCTCAAGGGGTCCAAATACTTCAATAAGATTTATCTAAAGTCCGACTACAACCAGGTCTCAATAGAGCAGACCGATGTATGGAAGTCTACCTTCAATTCCAAAGAAGGTATTTTTGAAAGGCTTGTCATGCCCTTTGGCTTGAGAAATGCCCCAATAAATTTCATGAGGATGATGGATGATATCTTGTGGCCTTTCACCAATTATTTTGTGGTAGTGTATTTGGATGACATCCTCATCTTCAATAAGATTTGGGCGAAACACTTGTAGCATATTCAACAGGTTATGCACACTCCACGACAACACAACATATATGAAAATTTGGAAAAAAAAATCCTCGGCATGAACAAGGTCCAGTACCTAGGATACATTGTTGATTAGAGTGGGGTGCATGTTGATCTAGCCAAGATCCAGGTCATTCATGACTGGCCAACTCCTACCACACACTGATCTTCAAAGATTCTTAGGCCTTACCAATTTCTATCATAGGTTTGTCTTGGGATTCTCCCACATTTCATGGGCCCTTAGCCAAGTAACCAGGGGTGGTGGCAAGGAAACATTTGTGTAGGTCCAATTCCAAAAAAACATGTTCGATGATTTAATGCAACGCATGTGCTCAACGTTGTTGCTCTCATTACACAACCTACAACATCACTTTGAGATTGAGGCAGATGCTTCAGATTATGTTGTGGGCATTGTTCTCACTCAGGATGGACATCTCGTGGCCTATCATAGTGAGACACTATCATATACTATCTGTAAGTAACCCACTTACGAAAAATAAATGAACTCCATTATACAAGCCGACCACTAGTGGAGGCATTACATTCTCGGGAATGAGGCAGTCATCCACACTGATCATAAGCCTCTATAGTTCATGCAGACACAAGGCAAATTGCAGAATGATTGCCATCAGAAGTGGCCCACATAATTGCAACATTTCCATCTCAACATCAGGTATAACATAGGGAGCACCAACCAAGTCGTTGAATCCCTCAGTTGACCTCCAATTGTAGCACTAACCATGGTGCTACTCTCCTGAGTACATGAAACTTTGAGACGGCCCCAACTCTACGAGAGAGATCTTGACTTTGCCACTACCTACCATATGATGGGAACAAATACAATTGTCAATGATTTCCATCTTCGGGACGGGTTGTTGTGCCATGTGGGTCATGTCTGCATCCCATAAAGTGAGTGAGAAAGGATGATTTGGGAAGCTTAGTACAATTGGGTGGCAGGACACTTTGGAGTAGAAAATACAGTGGCGGTGTTGAAACAACATTTCTATTAGATTAAACTTAGACAAGATGTCAAAAATTATATCAAGTCCTGCACGACCTGCTCCATTTCCAAACCAACCATTAAGAAACAAGGCATGTACACCCCTCTTCGTACTTGCAACAGGGCCTGGGAATCCATATCGATGGAATAAATGTCAGACCTTCCTTCAACCAAGCAAGGATTGTGTTTTCACGGTTATTGATCAATTTTCTAAGATGGTGATTTTGGCCTCTTGCAAGAAGAGCATCACAGCGGAGGCCACTGCAAGGATATTCTTTGAGTGATTGTGGGTCCATTTTTTAATATCACAAACCATCATCTTAGATCGGGACAATTGATTTCTCAGCACGTTTTGATTGATCCTCTGGTCATTGCTAGACACCAAGCTCACCAAATCCACAATCTTCCACCGCCAAACGGATGTCCAAACTGAGGTCGTCAACAGGATGATCGTGCATATCTTGCACATGTAAAATTTCAAGCATCCACTATAACAACCCAAATTGATTAATTTTTATCCTAATTTTTAAATTTGAAATTAATTAATTAATTAAAATATAGTAAATGAGTCTTTTATTATTTTATTATTAAAAGTAGATGAATTAATTATTGGGGGGATAAGGTTGTTGGAGAATTAATGGGAGGATAAGGTTTTTGGGGAATTAATGGGAGGATAAGGTTGTTGGGGGATTAATGAGGGGGACTTGAGAGAGGAGGATAAAAGAGGAAGGGAGCACTTGGAAGAGCATCTCATTTTTATTTTGGTTTGAGAATTTCTGAAGGAGGAGGAGGAAATTGGAAGAATTGTTTTTGGGTAACTCTCACAGGGCACTGGTGTTGCTGGGAATTTTGGGCTCAGGGGCCAGGAAACTGCAAGGATTCCTAGAGCTAGGGAGACATAGAGGCTGTTCCTGGTTGGCTAGGAGGTTAATATTCAGTCTGGGCAAGAACTAGAACGGGATCAAACAAAAAATGGACTAGATAACCAACCTGAAGGTGGAGGTATGTATTATTATGTTGTTTTCATTATACTACTCATATTATTATGTTGTTATCATTAATATGTTGTTATATTGTTGTTATTATGTTATTGTTGTTGCTCTCATTATGTTGTTATCATCAATATGTTGTTGTTGTTTATTTCTAGTATAACGAAATAATGAAAGAAATTATAAACTAAATTCAGTAGGAGATTTTAGAAAACTTTTATTTATATTGAGTCCTAAAAATTAACCAGGCTTTACATATGGTATCAGAGCCCAGTTTCAAAACTGAAACCTAGGCTTCACCACCCACAAGGATTTTGTCTTTGTGCCAACATGGTCTGCATCCAATTTGGGTTGTTACACTCATCTTGTCCAACAAATCTTTCATGCAACCTGTCTGCCATCCAATTTGGGTTGTTACACTCATCTTGTCCAACAAATATTTCATGCAACCTGTCTGCCAGACCTATCAGCCACTCCTTTTCATTATGACCAAGTCTTTTAATAGGGATACCAGTCCAACGGCTCACAACCTCTGCAATATGCTCAGGTCTCACATTCTCTATTAACATGAGGTTTTCTCCCATTCCAGCTTCATGTCTATCAATTGCAACCTCTATTTCTTGAAGGGCCCCATATCGAATATCAACAACTCATGCCAAATCCATCCTACACTCTGCTTCTTACAAAGTAAACAACAATTCCTCACATTTTTGCTTCAGTCAACAACAATTCCTCACGTTTTTGCTTCATTCGTTGCATTTCATCTCTCTCTCTTTTTCTTTTTGGTATTTCATTTTCAATCGCTGCAACTTATCTCTCAATTCATCAATCTCCTTGTGAACCTCAACCAAACGAGCTTTACTAGCTTTATCTTTCTCCTTTTCAAGGGCATGCATCTCAACTTCTAGTTGAATCCTTTTCCTTTCTAGGGTGTCAATTTATTTAGGTTGACTGTCTAGTTTCACTCTTACATTTACACATGCCTCATCTACCAGATCAATTGCTTTATCTGGAATATGTCGCCTAGTGATATATCTACTTGATAATTGGGCAGCAACCACAAGTGCTTTGTCCAATATTCTCACACTATGATGACATTCGTACTTTTCTTTTAAACCACGAAGAATACTAATAATGTCTGTCACAGTAGGTTCAACCACATACACCTGCTGGAATCGTCACTCAAATGCAACATCTTTCTCCACATACTTCTGGTACTCTTCCAGAGTAGTTGCTCCAATGCACCTAAGTTCACCCCGAGAAAGCATCGGTTTAAATAAATTGGTAGCATCCATTGACCGCTAAGTACGCCCAGTGCCCAGAACCAAATGAATTTCATCAATAAAGAGAATAACTTTCCCCTGAGCATCTTCTACCTCTTTCAATACAGATTTAAGTCACTCTTCGAATTCACCCTTGTATTTGGCACCAGCCACTAGGGCTCCCATATCCAAAGGTATCAACCTCACATCCAGCAAATTGCTTGGTACATCCCCTCTGACAATTCTCTGTGCCATACCTTCCACCACAACAGTCTTTCCAACACCAGGATCTCCAATGAGCACATGATTGTTCTTGGTCCTCTGAGACAAAATCCTAACAACTCTTTGGATTTTTTCATCTCTACCAATAACAGGATTAAGATTCCCACCATATTCAACCAAATCATGGCCATATGTTTTCAAGGCCTGATAATTAGTATCACCAAACGCAGTATCTACCTTTTTTTCCTCTCCTCTGAGCTTCTCCACTTCAGATTCCACTCTGGATACACTCACACCTGCCTCTCTGAAGCAATCTAAAACCTGGGAGTCTTCTAGCACTACAAGAATTAGATGATATACTGCCAAATGGGTGTCCCACTTGCTCTTTTGTGAATACTGAGCACACCTGATGGATTTGATAAACGAAGTGTTAGGAGGAATGTTGTCGAGGGCAGGTTCTTGGGAGGGAATTTTTTTTCAGGGCCTGGCGAAGAACTCTTAGTATTGCTTCCACAATTTCATGCCCACCTGCAGCAAATGAAATCACTTGACGGAGAATACTCGCTTTGTCCTCAGTAAGAGCTATGGCCAAATGTGCAGGAGTGTATTGGGTGTGACCAGAATCTGTAGTGATCTCTAGACCCGCACTCTGTTGGGGTTCATTTTTTTTTATTCGGGTTCATTTTTTTTTATTGCACTCTGTGAGATAAATTTTGTGCAGAACTAAGAAAACTCTTCCTCTTGCACCTACTCTGAGAAATATTTTCAAAACACGGTCTTCTTGCATCGCAAATTCTTTCTCTTCATGGTCGAAAAATCGCCAAATGAAATAAAGCTAGTTATCTTGAAAGAAAGCCAATTAGTATCTGCCATCCTTGAGACCCCCCTTCTCTATTAGATTTCCATTAGACAATAGCACAGGAAATAGTGTTTTATCTGCCTCAATTCTAGTTGTAAATTTTGCCAATACATCTGGACGATCCTGATAAAAAGTTATTTTGCAGAAATCTTCTGCTTCACATTGACTGCAAAAGTTGCCAGATGACTTGTAAAGACCCTCTAGAGATGTATTCTATTGAGGATATATCTCCGTCTCAATTTCTAGTGTGAAAAGTGATGTTGGAGGGGACACCAATGTGAGAGAGAGTGGAGTTAAAACCTCCTTTCTCCACTTGTTTTCCTTGTTATCCCTAATGAACACTGAATAATGTTGGAAGTGACAAGTTCTATGATTTTATATTATTAAATTGGTCTCTTACACCGATTGTCAAAGCTTCTGCCAAGTTGTGTGAAAGGTGTTTTAGTCTAACTTTTTTTTGCGTGAATGAATTGGACTCTTACCTTTAGAATGTTGTGTAGTGACTTTCTGCATTAAATTACTCACTTACTACTAGAGGGCATTTATTAATATGATAGAAGACAAACAATGTGTTGGGTTACTTAAGAACCAATGCATGTCTTTGGTTATGACCTTGATTAATAGGGTGAAGATCAAGCGAAACCTTGAGAGCCACATTCCAATAACCTACCTATATCTTAGTAGCTCTCTCTCAACGCTCACATTCTTTGTGTCCCATTGCAAGTTATTCAATCTGTGTTCTCCCTCATAAATGTGTAAGAGTATTGGTCAACATACATTCAAACCCTTCTATTGTAGGAAGTGAGACTACAAACATTATTGTCATGAATCTTCTTATTGAACATGTTGCTAAGATCATGAATAGCTTAACATAATAAGCCATTCCACCATTTCCTTAACATTCTAATTAAAATCAATTGCAAACCCTTTTTAAGAGATGACAATGCTATAATACAAGATGCAGGGATTTATGGTAGGTATTCATTATGTTTTTCATTCTCATTTCTAAAATAGTTTAGAAATGTATTTTTTTTTAATTTTAATATAGTTTTTAAAGACTGATATACATGATATACATGAAAATTAAACCAAATAATAATAATAATAATAATAAATAGAGATTATATGATAGATATTTAATATAATATTTCATATTATTTTATAATAATAATACATTAACAAATTAAAAAAAAACGATATTTATGAATAAATCTAGTGATAAAATAAAAATTATGCTTATGATATTA
>JZKD02S1674185.1:143092-176436 GCA_000966675.3 Picea glauca
TTTGTTGAAGAAAGAGATTTTAATAGTTGAAATAAGATACAAATATTTTTCCTCATATTAAAATGGGTTGTTGTATCATATCAATGCAAAGTTTAATGTTATAAATTATTGTAAATTAAATACAAATAATTACTTATTACAAACAATGAGTAAAAATAATTATTATGTTACTAGAAGAGATTGAAGAGATTTTAGTCACTATTAAATTGTTGCAAAGTTTAAATATATTTTTCTTTGGTATTAAATAAATAAGATAGTTTTACTAATCCAAGGGGTTAGTTAAATATAGTCAATGTTGTCGATTTCTTTAGGTGAAGCACGCGGATTTATGCTAATAAATTTATTAAAATGACCATATATATATAATTTATTAAATAGATATGATATATGGACAAATGCAAGGATATGTTATAAGTAATATTAAAGATTAAGGTGCATAATAAATTAATATAAAATAAATATAAATATAATTATTGTTTGTAATAAATAAGGACGTTAAGTAAGGGTGGTTTATTAAAGTACAAAAAAAATAACACAAAGGATTGAGTCATTTAACAATGTTTAAAGTAGGATAGAGCATGGAAGAAAGGTAATAGGAGGAAAGTTAAATAAGAAGTTAGAATTGAGTTAAGGTGGATTGGAAATGCATGAACTAACAATATGATGTATTATATGGAAGAACAAAATGGTAATAGTTGATTAAGCATAGTGAAGTTGGCTACTTAAGTGATAACTTGAATATATTCTATAAAAGTAAGAGAGAGTACTTGAAGTAAGAAATAAAAGATTTATGAGATAATAAGATGATAAGTTTGCAAACAAATTAAAGTATTAATTAAGTTAAGAACTCATGATGTGCTTAAAATAATATTAATAATAATAATAAGGAAAGAGAGAAAGTGTAGTGGATGTAGGGTGGATGGGAATGTGTAAAAAAAAATGCTAAATGAGACAATACAATATAAGGAATGTTAGTGAACTCTAGAAAAGATGGTATGGAGTAATAATATAACGAAATCCTAAGTGATACCATAAGGGCCTATGTTTTGAACAAGGAACTTGAGTTCAGAATGATAATGGAAATTTCACGGTGATATTTGAGTGAATTGTTAATTGTTAGTTATGAATTGATTTGTTAATTCAATTTGAGTTTATCACTAAGGAACAATGGTAGTGAGTGCAAGTGACAAAAATAATTACTATCTACCACCACCTTGTGTGAATATGACCTTGCAACTAAATCAAAATTGCAAGAATAAATGTATATTCAACATAATGTTTACAATGTTCATTTAAAAGGAAATTTACCTTACTTAAAATAAACCAGTTTACAAGTCAAATGATAAACAATAAGAGTTGTTCATCCCACTACTAAACTTCTTCCATAGTAGAGGAATGATCCTGAAGAGTGAATGTGATGTAACCAAAGGGGGCTAGAGACCAAAGTTGGTGAGTCACATGTAGATATAAAGGATAAGGTTGAGGTGTAAGAAGAGAATTTGCAAGGAATGAAGGCATTAAAGACAAGTAATGGTAGAGTGTGGAATGGACCCTAGTAGCAAACTCACTCTTGATTTATGATGCTAGCTAAAGCATGGTAGACATAGTGCTTGTACCTATAGACACATTGGTAATAGTGAATTGTCGATTAAAATAAAAATAAAAAAATTCCTTGACTATGATGAAAATGATCCTATTATAAACATTTAACTTGGTCGAGATATAATTGTACGACGTAAGAAGAGAGTGAGATTGAGAACACTGACCAAATTATGAAGTGATGACATCACGGGACAATCAATTAGCAATATCTTAGTAAATGTTCCTAAGCATGGGAATATTTTGAAATGGCGTATGTATTATATCATTCAAGTTAGAGCGATAATCAAAGTTAGTAGTAATTGGTTAATTAGCAAGGTATCAAAAGTGGTATTATATGCATGGAATAATGGAATTTATATAAATCTGGATACAAAAATCACTTAACAAGAAAACCAATAATAAACTAAAGTTTTAACTGGTAGTCAACCAACAAGATATACTTTATGTATATGAGAATCCTACATGGAGCTCGAGAAGAATAAATCCTTAAGAGGAGTGTGTCTTAACATTAACTAAATCACAAGTGGTAATAAAAATTTATTTTGGACACAATAAAGGTCTGCTAATTAGGGGTAGCGAGTTTATGTATTACAGTGTCAACATATTTCTAAACAAGTGAAGTCCAGTAGGACAAGTATAACCCAAGATCTGCTACTTGAGAGATTGTTCAGATCTTACGAAGAGATCATCCCTCATTTTGACCACCTCGGGAATATGTTTTCTCGAAGGTTGGGTGTATGTAATGCCACCTTTTGACTTAGACAACTAGAATTACTTAAGGCCTTATCATCTTTATTTTCTATTAATAGTGAAAAAATTAATGATACACTTGATCTTTTAAGACATATGAACCTATGTGAATGACAATTCTATGAATGTTTAACGTTATTTGAATGATGATGAATATTATGCAATCTATTATGTGAATGTCAATTCTATGAATGTTTAACGTTATTGAATTATGGGGATATTATGCGATCTAATTCTAACTTGAAAATTTTGAAATTTAATGTTGTTGGTACATGGATATCGAATTGAGATTATGGTTGAATGCATTTACATGATTATAATGCATAGATATGTATGAGTTTATGTTATAGACTAATCTGCAGGTCAATGGGCTATGAAATAGCCAAAGGACAATGATAATAAAATTTGATGTCATGAACATCGACGGAGAAACCATATGGTATGAATCTTTATATGTGAAATTATGTTGGTTCGAATGCATTGCTATGATATATGGACCAGTGCAGGTTTTTCAGGTGGTGAGACTGCCTAAAATTGAATATACGATGACAAAATTCCCAGCAACACAGTGCCACTATATGTTTCATGGAAGGGTGTGGACCTTATTCCTATTAAGAGGGGTGGAGGCATTTCCCATCGTGTATCCTCTGAAACCTAGATTCATGGGAGGACGGTTTTAGCTCATGCTCCCCTAGATGTGTGATTTTGACTGTCAGTTGCATGTTGGGGAAGCTTGGTTAAGAGAGTTGACACTTCCGCTTACGGGTTCTATTTGGAGTTAGGTCAATATAGTTGACGCTCCAAGATAGTCCACCAGAGGAAGGATAGGGATGGAAGATGGAAGTAAGTTAGGGAGGAAGGATGAATAGAAGTAGTTGAGAGTGTGTGGGGATTTCTCCTTATAGAAGAATTTCTAGATTTCCTCTTTATTTAAAATATATATATATATATACACACTTAACTAAACTAAAATTATCTAAGTAAATGTAGCTTGTGCTAAATTATTGTAAATGAGGAATTTCGTGAACATTTAAATAGATTACTATCTTTTATGAAATGAATGGTCTTGTTGATTGGATTGAATGCATACAAGAATTACTTTAGGTGTGATAATTATTCTCATTAGTAAATGTACGAGTCCTCTATGTGCTAGCTACACATTTATGCTTCTCACATGTACAGTAGTATGCGTAAGTGTTTTAAATTGATGATGTTTCTTATTTAACATGGGTGTATGAATCATGTGTCGTTACCCTTGTATTGTAAATTACTATAACTTCAATACGAAGTTTCTTGAAGGGTGGGTGTATGTAACAACCCAAATTGATTAATTTTTATCCTAATTTTTAAATTTGAAATTAATTAATTAATTAAAATATAGTAAATGGGTCTTTTATTATTTTATTATTAAAAGTAGATGAAGTAATTATTGGGGGGATAAGGTTGTTGGAGAATTAATGGGAGGATAAGGTTGTTGGGTAATTATTGGGAGGATAAGGTTGTTGGGGTATTAATGAGGGGGAATTGAGAGAGGAGGATAAGAGAAGAGGGGAGCACTTGGAAGAGCATCTCATTTTTATTTTGGTTTGAGAATTTCTGATGGAGGAGGAGGAGGAGGAAATTGGAAGAATTATTTTTGGGTAACTCTCACAGGGCAGTGGTGTTGCTGGGAATTCTGGGCTTGGGGGCCAAGAAACCACAAGGATTCCTGGAGCTAGGGAGCCAGAGAGGCTATTCCTAGTTGGCTGGGAGGTTAATATTCAGTTTGGGTAGGAACTAGAATGGGATCAAACAGAAAATGGACTAGATAACCAACCTGAAGGTGGAGGTATGTATTATTATGTTGTTTTCATTATATTACTGATATTATTATGTTGTTATCATTAATATACTGCTATATTGTTGTTATTATGTTATTGTTGTTGCTGTCATTATTTTTTTATCATCAATATGTTGTTGTTGTTTATTTCTAGTATAAGGAAATAAAGAAAGAAATTATAAACTAAATTCAGTAGGAGATTTTAGAAAACTTTTATTTATTTTGAGTCCTAAAAATTAACCAGGCTTTACATCCATGCAAATGGGATGAGAGTCTTCCTTATTCTCAAAACAGTTGCAACAAATCTATACATAGCTCAACTAGCCACAATCCCTTTTAAGTGGGGTTGAGATCTCAACCATTGGGTCCCATGGATGTTGCACTACCCCTTATGTCCACACATACAGAATCGCCCCATGCTCAAACCAAAGCCGACAAATCCACCTGGTTCATTAAATGAATCCATCACATCCCCCAACATGTTCAGGATATTTTGTAGAATTCCAATGCCAAGTACAAGAAGCACCATGATCAACATCGAGTGTCACACAAGTTTCAGGTGGGAGACAAAGTTTGGTTTCACTTGCAGAAATAATGCCTTACAGTACCCCATCAGAAGCTTCGTCCACTCCATTATGGACTTTACACCATCACCAAGGCTATGGGTGACAATGATTTTGAGCTCAACATTCCCCACTTCCTTGGCTTGCACCTAGTGTTTAATGTGGACCTCCTTCAGCCATACTTTCCACCCTTATTGGACACCTCAGAGATAGCAGAATAGTTGAAACCACTATAGCTCAAACCTAACTGCATGAAAAAATCATCCACTAATTAGATCATGGAAACATATTTCAAGTGAACTCTCCAACAAAAGATTCAACTTTATTGTGTTGTCAAAATGGGGCAGCTCCAACACCAAAGCAAGTGGCTCACGCGAGGCCAAATTCAATAGAAATGTCCTCATCTGATAAGTGAATTCAATGCAATGAAGACCATTGCTTCCTAAGGAGGGAGGATTGATCCAGGTGGATATCGATGGCCACCCACCTCTTTCAACTAGCTCACATAGATTTTTCATCTTGGTTGTTTTTTTCTAGATTTTCAGGTCCTAAAATTTTGGAGCCATTTTGAGGCCCTAAAAAATGTTTTTTGGGCCTGCCCTAGTCACACTATAGATCGTATGTAAAATTTACGACCCCCCAAAGTTGATGTACCAACTTACCCCATCGGGACCCACATGAATTCTGATGCTTCATCTCCTGGGGTTCGGTTTTTGAATGTTTAGGGTTTTATGTTCTGAGACCTCATTGTAATGTTCTGGGATGAATGCACATAGCCGCCACATCTCTTCTATGAGATTAACTACCAGCATTAGAGCAAGATTATTTCATTCGACATTTTACAGTTTTAGCAGGTTTCTTTATTGAATATAATTTAAATTCCACTATATCTCTATTATTGTTATTTGCATATATGTGTTAATGTTATAGATATGTGTTTTTTTTCATTCTTCTCATAAATCTAGATCAATGACCCTTTTCTTGGCAGTAATGTCTCCACCACAACTCAGGAAGGCATAAATTTTCCCAACAACGCCTTTACCAATATTTTATGGTTTCTCACAGTAGACAACAATTTAGTTAGTTCACACCTATAATAATCAACAATGATACAAAAATTTAGTTTCTCTTACAACTCTCTACACTCAAATCAATGATTCTACAATAGTTTGTATCCTCTCACAAATTACACTCAACCCTTCAGTAGCCTCATGGCCCTTAGCCCCACTTTCAACTCTCCAATAGCCTCAGGTCCCTCATGCCTCATAGCTCTCATGAATCTTATGGCCCTTACAACTCTCTCGACCCTCATAGCCTCACGGCCTTCACATCACTCTCTTCTCTCATACCAAAACAAAATAGAGCACAAAAAACACACAAACAAAAGACAGATGAATACATAATGACCAAATTGATCTTTGTATTTTCCGAAGACTCAAATTTGTACATGCTCAAATGATCTTAGACCATTGATGAAGTTCATAGATCGAGGGATAAAATTACTTCTTATAGATGCTTCTTAACTACTAGGTCAATCACATTTATTGCATGCTTATCTTCATCATTTACCTTGTTGACTAGGTTGCTTGATTAAAGCTAACAATAGTTCGAAATTTTCACAAATTGTTTGAAAGAGGCACATTGGTTCCATCAAAGGAGGAGGAGCCCACATGCTAGCATGGAATAAAGGTGCAATTGAAGGTATAAGTGTTTTCTTTTATTATGGTCATACTAAAATTGGAAGTTGACTTGATGAGTAGGAGTGATATGTCATTTATAAAAGTAACGTATCATAATTTTGTAAAAAAATATAAATCCCGAGTTAAAAAAGGTGACATGGGAAAGTGACAAAATGAGAAGCAAGGAAAATATTATAGAGAAGA
The DNA here is from genome assembly GCA_000966675.3 of Picea glauca. Lineage (NCBI taxonomy): Eukaryota > Viridiplantae > Streptophyta > Pinopsida > Pinales > Pinaceae > Picea > Picea glauca. The sequence continues at coordinate 149,710 of JZKD02S1674185.1, forward strand.
CAAAATTGAAAATAGAATGAGTAGAGCGCAATTCATTAAAGGAAAGATCTAAGCTAAATAAGCTTCAACAAATCAAGAAAATCAAGAAACAATTGTACAACTGGAACTGTGCAGTCACAGTGTACACTCACATACTGTTGAGGTTACATATATATTTAATACTCCATCTTAAAATCAATAGTTACAAATATCATCACTGATAATGCCCAAGTGTTGTCTTTGAAAATAAAAAAACGGATTTTCCTTGTGGCTTTGTAAAAATATATGTGAGTTGATCTCGAGAGCCACAGAATTGAAGTGCTATGTCACCATTATTGACTAGCTCGCGTATGAAGTGAAAATGAGTGTCAATATGTTTTTTTTTCTTGTGAAACACATGATTTTTGGATAGAGAAATTGATGAGGTGTTGTCACCAAAGATAGGAGTTGGCTCCTTTTCTGTATGTGACATATCATTCAATATTCTTCTCAGCCACACAGCTTGACAGGAAGCTGAGGTAGAAGTGACATACTCTGCCTATGCAGAATTTATTGATACAATTGGTTGCTTCTTTGATGCCCATGAAATCAGGTTTGTGCCCAGGTGAAAAGCATGTCCTGAGGTGCTTTTCCTGTCATCTAGGCTTCCTGCAAAATCACTGCATGTGTAACCAGAGAGATTATTATCATTAGACTAAGTGTACCATAAGCCAAAATTGAGAGTGCCTGCAACATTTATCAGAATCTTTTTTGCCATCTTCCAGTGAGAATCTTTGGGGGATACCATGAACCTGGAAACAAAATTGGTTGCATACATAATATCAGGCGTAGTTGTTGTAAGATACAACAAACTTCCTACTAAACTTTTGTACAGGGTAGAATCCACTTGATCTGGATTTTATGAGAAGAACGAAATGAATACAAATTATTAATAGGTTCTTAACACAAAATAACAGAGATACAGTAAAACTGGTTTTCTATTCAATAACGCAATAAGCTGAAACTATAAAATGCAGCGGAAACAAGCTTGTTGGAATGGTGGCGACTTATCTCTGAGAAGAGATGTGACGGCAGAGTGCATTCACAAGTAGAAGGGTACAATGAGGCTCTGAAGGCCTTTTTACAATAAGCAAGAATTTCAAAAACCCTAGACATCCAAAATCCTAACCCCAGGAGATGAAGCGCCAAAAGTCATGTGGGCCCCGTTTGGGTAAGTTGGTACATCAACTTCTCGGGGTCGTAAATTTTGCATACGATCTTCGTTTTAGGCATGTGATAGCCCGTTGGAAAGGTATCGTCGAGGAGATTCATTTTTGGGGCTCAATCATGCCTTCGTCTATCATTGAGGAGATTGATCCTGAAAAACCTTCATTTAGGCCCTCAAAATAGCCCCGGGACTTAAAACTGCTAAAAATAGTAAACTGCCAAAATTGCCAGAAAACTATTTTGAGCCAGTTGGAAAAGGTGGGTGGCCACTGATATCCATATGGATCAATCCTCCCTCCTTAGGAAGCAATGGTATCCATTGCGTTGAGGTCCCCCATCAGATGAGGAAATTTCTGTTGAATTTGGCCCCGGGTGAGCCACTTGCCTTGGTGCAGGAGCTGCCCTGCTTTGACGACTCAATAAAGTTGGATCCTTTGTTGTCGAGTGCCCTTGATCTTTCTATCCACAATCTGATCAGATGATCTCTGTTGGTGTCAGTTGTTCTGCTACTTCTGAGGTGTTTAATAATGGTGGGAAATAAGGGAGAAGGAGATCCACGTTGAACACTGGGTGCAGGCCAAGGAAAGGAGGAATGTTGAGCTCAAAAGCATTATCCCCCACGGCCGTGGTGATAGTGTACGATCCATAACGGAGTGGGAGAATCTTTTGATGGGGTCCTGTAAGGCGTTCTTTCTGCAAGTGCAACCAAACTTTGTTTCCCACCTGAAACTTATGTGGCACCCGATGTTGATCATGGCATTGTTTGTACTTATCATTGGACTTCTGTAGGATATCTTGAAACTGTTGGCGGATGTGTTGGATCCAGTCAATGAACCGAGTGGCTTTGTCAGCTTCAGTTGGAGCATGATATCAGTCGGTCGAGGTGACCGCAAGGGGAAGTGCAACATATATGGGACCCAATGGTTGGAATCCCAACCCCACTTGAAATGGGTTGTGGTCGGTTGAGCTATGCAGGGCTCGGTTGTAGCTATGTTGGACATAGGGAAGGCTCTCATCCCATGTGCAAGGGTTCTTTGAATTATACATGCGAAGGATATGCACAATAATTTGATTTACAACCTCAGTTTGGCCATCTGTCTGGGGGAGGAAGGTCGTGTATTTGGTGAGCTTGGTGTCCAGCAGTGACCGGAGGCTCGACTAGAATGTACTGAGAAATTGACTATCCCGATCTGAGATAATGGTTTGTGGGATTCCAAAATGTACCCAGACTCGTTCAAAGAAGATCTTGGCAATGGCCTCTGCTATGATGCTCTTCTTACAGGCAAACAGAATCACCATCTTAGAAAAGCGATCAACAACCACAAAAACACAGTCATTTCCCCGCTTGATGGATGGGAGGCCCGACATGTAGTCCATTGAGATGGATTCCCATGGCCTGTCAGGAGTAGGAAGAGGGGTGTACAGGACCTATTTCTTAGTGGTCGGTTTGGCAATAACACGGGCAGTGCAGGACCTGATATACTTGTTGACCTGTTGTCAAAGTTTCGGCCAGTAGAAATGTTTTTGTAGCATTGCCACTATCTTTTCAACACCGGAGTGTCCTGCCACCCGACTATAGTGGGATTCCTAGATCAACTTCGCTCGCTCACTTGATGGAACATAGATATGGCCCAGACGACACAACAACCCATCCTGAAGATGGAAATTATTGACAACTACGTTTTCACCCAACATTTGGTAGGCGGTGGTGAATTCGAGGTCTGTCTCATAGAGTTGGGGCCATCCAGATGTCTCATGTCTGCAAGCGTCTAGCACAATGGTGAGTGTCGTGACTGGCGGTCTGTTGAGGTAATCAACGATGCAATTGGAGCTTCATGTTTTATACTTGATGTTGAGGTGGAATTGTTGCAAGTATGTGGACCACTTTTGATGGCGGTCATTCTGCAATTTTCCCTGTGTCTGCATGAACTGTAGTGGCTTATGATCAGTGTGGATGACTGTCTCCTTCCCAAGAATGTAATGTCTCCACTGGCGGCATGCTTTCACAATGGATTACATTTCTTTGTCGTAAGTAGGGTACTTACGGACAGTATCTGACAGTGTCTCGCTATGATAGGCCACGGGGTGGCCGTGTTGAGTGAGAACGACGCCCACAGCATAGTCTGAAGCATCTGTCTCGATCTCAAAGGGATGTTGCAGGTCTAGTAGTGAAAGTACTGGGGCTGAGCACAAGCACTGCTTCAAATAATCAAACACTTGTTGTTGGGACTGACCCCACACAATTTTTTCCTTACCACCACTCCTCTTTATTTGGCTGAGGGCCCATGCAATATGGGAGAAACCCAAAACGAACCTACGATAGAAATTGGCAAGGCCCAAGAAGCTTCGAACCTCAGTGAGTGTTGGTGGGGTTGGCCAGTCATGGATGACTTGGATCTTGGCTGGATCCACATGTACACCATGTTGATCAATGATGTAGCCCAGGTAATGGACCTTGTCCATGCCGAAGGAGATTTTTTCCAAGTTGGCATATAGCTTGTGTTGCCGCAGGGTGTGCAGAACCTGTTGAATATGCTGCAAGTGTTCGGCCCAAGTCTTGTTGTAAATTAGAATGTCATCGAGATACACCACTACAACATTATTGGTGAATGGTTGGAGGATATCATCCATCATCCTCATGAAAGTGGCTAAAGCATTTTTCAAAACAAAGAGCATGAAAAACCATTCAAAAAGGCCTTCCTTTGACTTGAAGGTGGTCTTCCATACATTTGTATGTTCTATCGAGACCTGGCGATAGCCCGACTTCGGATCAATCTTACTGAAGTATTTGGACCCAGTGAGTTGATCAAGGAGGTCATCGATTTAGGGAATCGGGTATCGATTTCTGACTGTGATTTTATTCAGAGCCCGGAAATCAATACAGAGTCGCCACGTTCCATCTTTCTTCTGTACCAACACGATTGGGATCCCGCAAGGTGATGAGATGGGGTGGATGTGCCCCTTGTGGAGTAGTTCTTATATCTATCACTTGATCTCCTCATTCTATAAAAAAGAGTGATGATAGACTGGCCCATTGGGAAACGGTGCGCCAGGGGTCAGATCGATGGGGTGCTTGACCTGGCAGTGCAGAGGTACCCATGTAGGTGAGGAGAATATATATAAGTATTCTTCCACGACATTATCTACTTGCTTCTGCTGTGTGGAGAGATCGGTCGCAGAGACCCTGGATGTGGCTACGATCTTTCTCTTATTATGAGAGTGAATCATGAAGAAGACAAACTTCCCCATATGAGAGATGACCTTCCTGCATTTCTTAGCAGAGATCAAGGAAATAACACTAGGTGGGACTGCCTCGGGTATCCTATACAATTTCCTGTTCAAAGTAATAATAACACTACGAGGCCTAGACTCATATACAACATGATGTTTCCATAAATAAGGTTGGCCCAAAAGAACATCACAAACTTTGAGAGGAGCAACATCACACAATACCTTGTCATTGAAGGGATTGATGTCGTATGACAGTTGGCACTGTTGGCTAACGCGAAGATTGCTTCCTTGGCAGAGCCATCGAGTGGTGTAGGGTTGTGGGTGTGGAATTGTTGGCAGGTCCAGCCGCTTGACGACCTTTGCTGAGATGAGGTTCTTCTAGCTACTGCTATCAATGATGAAGTGCAGCGGGGTGCCTTTTACCCACATCTGTGAATGGAAGAGGCACTCTCCTTCTTTTGGATTATCTGGTTCACCAGGATGGAGCTTGGTGGTAGCAATGGTGGCACTGGGTTCTGCATCAATGATCTATCTTCCCCTCTCTATTTCTATCTCAAAGTCAAAATCCACATCTGATTCAGAGGCTTTCACTTTGGCCACTAGCGACTTCTTTGAGCGGCAATCAGCAGTGTTATGCCAAGGGCTCTTATGGAAGTCGCACCACTTCCCGATATCTTTCTTTGTCTTTTGAGTGTCCTTCTTTGCTTGCGACTTGGACTAGTTTTCCTGATATTGTCCATATTTTCTCTGTCCTTTGTTCGCTGGGTTGGGGCTTCCCTTTCCCATCTTTTGTTGTGAGGGGTTCCCAGGCCCAAATTTCTGCGTCTTTTGTTTGAGCTTCTACTCGATTTTGACGACATACCGGTAGGCCGCGTCCAAGGATGAGATGTCTAGAAATTCCATTTCGATCTAGATGTATCTATGCAGAGAACCACGATACTTGAGCACCAAATGTCTCTTTGAATCTTTGATACCCAACTTGGTGCGCAAAGTATGGAAGATATTTGTGAAATCTAGGACTGCTTGGTCTCTTTCTTGTTGCAGTGTGGTCAATTTGGTATACAAGTCATCATAACTTCCGATAGGGTAGTATTGTTCCTTAATAGCATTCCTGAAGGATTCCCAGGTGGTCATGACTAAAAATAATGAGGTTTCCTCTATTTCCTTTTTCTCACAGAAAGTTTCCTACCAATCTTTGACATGGGGAACGGCTTTGAGGAGCGCAAAAGTAATCTTTTCTCTATTCAAAAAGTTATGGACAAAAAAATACCCTTTTAGTTGATTCAACCACTTGTCTACAACATATGCATCTATTTGACCTTCAAATATAGTAATATCAAAGTTTATGTGTACCTTGAAGGGGGCGGTGCCTCCGTTCGAAGAAGATGCATCACTTGTTGGTAGCCGCTGAAGGATTTGCGTGAAACTATCCATCATCTCGTTCCTCTATTGCGTAAGGGCTTCCTCAATCAACAGTTTGAAAGGATATCCTGTCCCATAATATTTATTTTCTCCTGCCATGGGAGGTCGCTTGGCCGTGTGAGAGCTTATGTCCTCAAGATAAACAAGCTCGAGACCCAACTCTTTGTACTCCGACCTCGTTGGGGACATGCATTAAGACGACAAGGAGAATATTGCTCTGATACCACTGATTCAGATTATATGAGCATAACGAAATGAATATAGATTATTAACAATTTCTTAACACAAAATAACAGAGATACAGTAAAACTAGTTTTCTATTCAATAACGAAATAAGATGAAACTGTAAAATGCAGCGGAAACAAGTTTGTTGGAATGGTGGCAGTTTATCTCTGAGAAGAGATGTGACGACAGCGCGCATTCACAAGAAGAATGTCACAATGAGTCTCTGAAGGAATTTGTACAATAGGAAAGAATTCCAAAAACCCTAGACATCCAAAAACCTAACCCTAGGAGATGAAGCGCCAAAAGTCATGTGGGCCCCGTTTGGGTAAGTTGGTACATCAACTTCCCGGGGTCGTAAATTTTGCATACGATCTCCGTTTTGGGCGTGTGATAGCCCGCTGGAAAGGTATCGTTGAGGAGATTCATTTTGGGGGCTCAATAATGCCTTTTTATATATTTTATGAGATCAATCCCGAAAAACCTTCATTTAGGCCCTCAAATTGGCCCCGAAACTTAAAACTGCTAAAAATAGTAAATTGCCAAAATTGTCAGAAAATTGTTTTGAGATAGTTGGAAAAGGTGGGTGGCCACCGATATCCATATGAATAACCACTATAGAGCCTTCATCCTTCTTGCTCAATTTTTTTCCTAGGGGTATAGGAGTTTCTGCTAGATTGCAGTCTTCTATGCATAATATTTTGATGATTTATGTTGCATACTTTACTAACAGACAAAAATGCCTTTGGTTGATTGGTCAACCTCAATCCCCAAAAAATATTTCATTATGCCAATATCTATCATATCAAACTCATATTGCATGGCATGTTTAAAACTATTTAACTCAATATTTTCAGTATATATCATGTCATCAACAAATAAACATACAATCAAAATTTTACCGTTCTGATCAGTTTTGGTGTAAAGGGTTGGCTCATTTTGGCTTCTACTGAAACCACTCTTGATTAGGTAAGTATTAATTCTGTTGTACCACACTCTTGGAGCTTTCTTTAAGACATACAAGTCTTTCCTCAACCGATACACTTTGGCTGGATTTTCTTTGACTTCAAATCCAAGTGGTTGATCCACATAAACCTCTTCTTTTAAGACACCATTCAGGAAAGATGACTTGACATCCATATGGTATACTTTCCATTTGTGTTGAGATGTTATGGCTAAGAGAGTCCTTACAATGTCCAACCTTGCTATTGGAGAAAAATTTTCATCATAATCAATACCTGGTTGTTGTGAGAATTCTTTGGCAACAAGTCTTTCCTTGTGTTTTTCAATCTGTCCCTTTTCATTGAGTTTAGTTTTGTAAACCCACTTAACACCAATACATTTCTTGTGTCTGGGCAGATCAACAAGATCCCATGTATTGTTCTTCTCAATGGATTCAATCTCTTGGTTCATGTCTTGAACCTAATGTGGCTCTTTAGCTGCCTCCTTAAAAGATGTAGGTTTGCATGACATTAATGAAAAAAGATTGTGCTAATCAATATCATCCAACTGCTGAAGGATTTCTCTCAAGCTTCGAGTTCTCTGATTTTGCATTTCAGAGGATGAATCTCTACTTGAAGTAGAGTTTTCCTGAGGACTTTCAGGTTGTCCTTGTACCTGTAATGTTGGAAGAATAGGCTGATGTGTTTGTTGTCCTGAATTGTTTGTGTGTTCAGGAAGTGGAAGCAATGGATTTTGACTATCCATAACCCGATTTTCAAACTCACTCTAGAACTTATTTTCAAAAAATTTGACATCTCTGCTGAGAATTAGTTTCTTTGTAATCGTATTGTAGAGTCTATAGGCTTTGGATGTCTCACAATAGCCAACAAAAATGCATTTCTCACTTGTATCATCAAGTTTCTTCCTCAGTTTGGAAGGTATGTAAGCGAATTCTATGCATCCAAAAATCTTGAGATGAGCAACATTTATCTTTGTCCCACTCCATGATTATTCAGGGACCTTCATATTGAGACTGGTGGTTGGAGATCTATTCAGGAGATAAAATGACCATGCTACTGCTTCAACCCAAAATAGATTTGACATACATTTCTCTCTAAGAAGGCTTCTTGCCATCTTCATTATTGTCTGATTTTTCCTTTCAACCACTCCATTTTGTTGTGGAGTATATATCGGTGTAGTTTGCATGATGATGCCTTACGATTTGCAGAAATTTGTAAATTATTTGTAGTTGTATTCTCCTCCTCCATCTGACCTGAGAAGTTTTACATATTTTCCACTCTATTTTTCAATTTCAACTTTGAATTCTTTGAACTTTGCAAAGGTTTCAGACTTGTGTATGAGAAAATAGATCCAAATTTTCCTGCTAAAGTCATCAATAAACGTTAGAAAATAAACGCTACCATCGATTGAATTTGTTGGCATTGGTCCACATAGGTCAGTGTGAACCAGATCTAAGTGTTGTTTGGCTTGAGTGGAGGACTGTGGAAAACTAGTTCTCTTATGTTTTCCAAGAATGAAAGACTCACATGGGGGATTTTTCTCTTTGAAGTTAGCTGTCTCATAAATGCTAGGGTTTTGAGGATTGTCCACCGAAATATACGAGCCAAGAGAGTAATTGCAGGCATGAGAGCCAGCAGCTTCACGAGTCAGTGGTGTACTCCATGAGATTTGATCGCATGGTTTATTTGCAATCTTTATAGCATGGCCTTGCGCTTGGAGACTTAGAGACATGAAAGCGTGAGAAAATATATCATGGGTAGAAATATAAATAGAATTAGAATTCCACAGCTGAGAAATCAGGTTGTTGATGGTCGAGTCCCGATCAATTGAAAATTGATTCTAATTACGAACGTGTTCATGTCTTAATGCCAATACATATGGAATACAAAACTGATTTTCTCCAGTGGGTACTTCATGATTAAAGGCATTCATTGGTTCGTACCTTGTTGGCATGACCTCCAATGGCTAGGAAGACGATTCAGAGAACGACGTGATTGACGAATTCATGGTATTGGTATGATTAGATGCAAATATAGATTTACTATTGTTGTTGGAGGCCGAGAGGTGTTTCAAATTATTCTTTATGCAGCAGTTCCAGGAAAATGGGCTGCAATCTGAGACCACCTGGACGGCCATGTGACCTCAAGTGAAAGGTAACGTCGACAAATATAGCAATTCTGTTATATGCATTTCAGTGAAAAGTGGCAGTCGAAGGCGTGGGGCTGGTGGTTGATGACGAAGACTTCAGATCACGCTAACTATCCATTTGGACGTCATGGTTCATGAAATTAGCAGCGTGTCAATTGAGTTTTTTTATGGTGAAGACATATATGAAGACGTATATTCAATTTTTGTTGCATGTCAGATTTTTTCACAATACACCTCACGCCTCCTCACATAATTTTAGAATTAGCGACCTTACATATAACTCCCTCACCCATGACTCAAAAAATCCTTTTTAATTTTTTTTTATATATTAGATTTATTTGTATACTTTATGTTTCATCACATCTTATTTTAGGAATTTCCATGGTTTGGGTTTCTGGGATTTTTGAATTTACATGTTTGTGTATGCGGTTTTTATCTAAAAATATGTTAAGAATTTGAATATATGTGAATGGAATATGTATGCATAAGCTCCCAAGTCTTATTAAGCTATGTTGCATGGACCTTGTGTTAAATTTCAGCAAGCCAGTCAGACTTTTAAGAGAAATGTACAAAAAATATGGAAATTACGTATAAATCACGAGGAAGTCATAGGATTTCATGTTATACATGGTCGGAAGTTTAAGTTTTCAAGTTTTCATGAATCCATAAATAAGAGAAATTCAAATTAATTCAAGGCCACTATCCTGGCCAACGCAGATATCCTAAGCTAACTATAAGAACATGGGTTCCTTAAATATGTAGTTACATTCGAGCCTTGAGCTTCCCAACTCTGATTCGTTATGTTAAATATTTGATATTAATCATTATATATAATTTCCACATTCAACATGACATCACCCGACCATGCTAAAATATGTTAGCCTTGGCATCCTAAATGATGTAGGACACAAATTTGTCCAAAAATAAATCTAACCTTGCTCATGATCTGCCTTGTGGAAGGCTCTAAACAAGTGAAAACTATGCTCTATATCAATAAATAGTCTCGTGGTGATTTGGCCTGGGGAGAATACAAAAGCATTTCCTCCCAAATAAAGCATATAATATAACTTATATATAGATGTGACCAATACTGGTAGAATGATGATCTTGCGATAATAGATGCCTCAAGCCCTTAGTCTCAATGAACCTGAATAACACCAATGGATACATAACTCACATGAGCCATTTTCCATGTGTCACCTTCAAGTGTGAAGATAAGTATGCATGTGTTCACCATGGCTCATTCTTAGATCATCCTTCCATCATTTTTTCTTACAATAATTCTTCTTATGCTTATTTTTGGTTACTTGTATGCATGCTTTCATGAAACAGGCTCACCTTCAAGTTTTCTTTAGTTGTCATTAAACTTTTCACAATCACCTTCAAGATTTTCCTGAACATGAATGTGGGATACCTTTTATACCCGGATTTAATAAATTTGCATCCCCTTGATGAACCAAAGTCATGGCTTGAGTTGACCATCAAATATTGCATTGATCTCGGATTTTGAGTTTTGCTTACCTTCATATTTTTATGTTCATGATTGACCATCTGCAGGTATATCCTTATTTCATTCCTAGCTTGGTTGCATGTTTCATATTTAGTAGGCTTCTTTTATGAAAAATATTTTAATTTGTTCACTCATCATGGGGATGCTTGCTCATCTGTTGAAGAAGCCTCTTGATTGTTGAGCTATTTTCTATAGATATCCATATGTAAAATGAACATACAAGTGGATTCTTAATCTCATAGGAGGTGAAGGCGAAGCCTACCTTTACCCATATCCAATGAATACTTCACTTCATAAAATTGAACATGTCTTTTTTGAGTTTTGGAAAATGACATAAAATTGAGTTTAATTAGATTCTTTATTATGATCTAAAAATGAATCCAATTATCTTAATTTGTTTTTATGTGTAAGGAAACATGTTGCTTAATTATCACAACAAATTTTTCCATTGAATATTTTAAAATATGAAGTGAACTAAAGTAAATTAGTGAGTATAACTTTTTAAAAAGGAAAAATTTAATGTATAATATTTATAACAGTGTTATTAAATTCCACTTTATTTGATTTAAAATGATCATGTGTAAAAATTAAACTTTGTATATGAAATTTTGTATTCTTAAAATATTTAATATTTATAACAGTGTTTTTTTAAATAAAGAACTTGAAATATTTTTCAATATTTATTAACCTAATTTAATTGATAAAACTATTTTCTCAATAAGAATTTGTTTTATGCATTATATATAAAATCCACATAATACAATGTGATATTTTGAATTTTTTATATACGAGATCATTGTAATTCCATGTACATATTTATGGATAAAATATAATTTTTTGTATCTTATTTATGCGAAACAATATCCAGTCTCCATCTTTTAACAAAATATACGATCCCAAAGTATTTGTTTATTCCAAACTTTTGATAAGCTTAGTGGTTTACCACCATAGTTTTCACTTGGTTATGATTTAGGGAAACAAATCTTATGCTCTTCAAATCCTATTTACAAATTTAATTAGATTTACTAATAGTTTAATTTGATATGGAACAAAGGGAAACTTGATGTAGGGTAAGCAAGAAAATCAACAATAACACATAGGAAGATGATTTAATTGAGGAAGATGAAAAGTTAAGATATACCAAACATTCATATTTATTCAGGCAATGAACTCTACTAATTATAGAAAGGTTAAGATGGGGTGAATATATGTATTTATTGAGACATTGAGATCCACTTAAAAAAAAATTAATGTCGATCATGAAACTTTAAACAATATTTTTTTTTTTTATGCATATCATGAAATATATTTTGATAGATTTACATTTAAAAATTACTTACTCTTATCATTTCCATGTTGTTTCATTCACTAGCATAAAAAAACTATACTTTATTCTATATGCTTTTGTCTTCTTCACAATGTTAAATATACTTTATATAAATTCAAATATCATTTTATTGTCCTTTGTTTTATTATATCAAATGTTGATATGTTAAAATTTCTTACATTAAGTTTATATATGTTTAATCTATACATTCATATTTTTGTTCAAACTCTTCAATATTCACAAAATCAACATGGAACGTAAATACTCATTATTTTATTCTTCTTTATTATAGAGTAGCATTTGATGGAAATATTATAGAGTAGAATTTGACACTGCTACTCAAACTCAGAAAGCTCCCATTACACATCCCAAGTTAAATGGTAGACTGACAATGGACATTTCCTTGAACCCATTTAACGAGGGACCCACCATCAATCGTATACATTATTATCCATTTTAGGTTATATATTTTAATATGAATTAGGTCACATTGAATATTTATAAACATTGCCAACACTATTAGGTTATTTTTTTTATTTTAGGAAATCTATGAATATTTTTTCCACTCCATCTCAACTTCACTCCATCATATTTCTATTTACACATTAATTCTTTCCATTTTTCTATTTACACATCAAAAATATTTTTTATATCAATTATTTTCCATATTCTTTATTGTTTTGCTTGAACTTGTTTATATTCTTTTGAAACTATGGAATGTAATAACATTTTTTTTTTCATTTCCAAGAAAAACCTAACTATGATGTTTGTATTCTCTTGAGAGTATTTCAGATAGACACCTTCTCCTTGCAAAATCACCAACATACATAGAAATGGTGAATGCACTAGCACGACATACACTTTGTATTCAACATTTTTTTGATGACCTCCAACAACATAGAAGACAATTTCAAATCTGTGTTATTCATCCTGGTAGGGGGAACCTTTCAAGACGAGAGCTGAAAGAAGAACTTGCTAAAAAATTTAGTATTTATGATACACAAACAATTTTAATCTCTTCTTTTCATACAACCGACTCATTCTCTAAAGGCTTTGGAATAATATATGATAGTGTGAAAGATGCATTGCACCATGAACCAAAACATCGATTAACTCAAAATGGTCTTAAAGCTCATGTTGATAGGTCTACTATAGCAAGTACGAGTAGAGCGAAAAAAATTCATGGTATTAAAAGAATACCAGCAAAAATCCATTAAAGGGATAGTTGAAGGCAATGAAGGGTCTATGTTAAAGCTCATGTTGAGAGATCTAGAAAAAAAAATCAACGCATAGTTGAAGGCAATGACTATTTCTAAATTCTAAACATAACTATATTATATTACTTCACTTTGTTTTTATATAACGTGATATTCCTACTTGTAAGCATGCTAACATCCCTCATATAATATTTTAAATTTTATGTGAATAATAATAAAGAAAATCATTTTTATGTAGATTGTATGTGAACAACATTTTAAAAAAAATAATAGAAAAAAAAACATTTTTTATTCCTTCTTAAATGTGTTTCCTTACATAATAACATATATTGACATTTTTAGGTTTTACATTTCCTCTCCTACTATGTCATGTTTTTTCTTTTCCTATCATCTCATGTTTATTCCTTCTTAATCGCTACAAACGTACATACATTGTTTTTTCAAATAATTACAACCATACATCAACAAATATGTTGATACTTTAACACATATTTTTTTCCTCTACTCGCATATGTATTCTCCTTTAATTCCATTTGTATCCATTATATTTTACGTACTACATTCTTTTATTGTTTTTTTCCTATGTGGTATTTCAGTTCCCTTTTACTTCCACTTTTAAAAAACAATATCAAAGGTATGGCATCTACTTTGACAGCAAACTCACTTACAAGGATTGCAAATGGAGAGATTATTTCCAGCCCTATTATACAAATTGTGGACTTCAAATTAACATTATAAGATCATTACTCAGTAGTCCTATATGATGGAGCCAATACATTTCGAAGCTTATTTTCCTCAACACTTGGTCACTATTTCATGTCATCTCAAATAAAAACAGGGTCCTTGGTTGAACTACATGACTTCACTTGTAGATCTATCCAAGACAACAAGTATGCCTTCACTTTACCTTCTTCACATGGCTCAAGCTTAGTTATAGTTTATACAATTATTATCTTGATTTTCCCTCTACACATTACTTTAATTTTTACATGCATCACACACACCAACCACATTTTACATTCCCTACTATGTTACCAATAATGCAAGTGCTAATTTTACATTGTTTTTACTCTTTCTGCAGGCTTCTGATAGTGCATGAAATACAAGTCCATATTGTTCAAGCAAACATTGTTGGTGCACCAACATTGATATAAGATGTAATTTCTTCTACAAAACGACCATTAGAACCTCCTAATACACCCCCAAAAATTACACCTATTGCAGCTTTGCATGCATCCCTAAAGAACTGGACTCTAAAAGTCAGAATACTTTCAAAAGCTGATCTACGCACATTCACCAATGCTAAGGAAATTGGCCATGTATTTAGCTTCGATGTTATTGATGAAAAAAATGGTGAAATCCGCATTACCTGCTTCAACATCCAAGTGACAAATTTCCATCCTTTCATAGACATTGGAAAATTTTACATCATCTGAAAAGGGTACACCAAGCTTGCAAAAAAAGAATTCAATCATTTAAAAAATGATTGGGAAATAACTCTAGATATTACCTCGACTATTGAAGTTTGTTTAGAGAGTGATAATTCAATATAAAACCACAAATTTATGTTCACTCCTATTAATTTTGTACCAATGTTGGTCAACAACTCTATAGTTGATATTATTGGAATTGTTATCTCTATTAGCCCTTTAACAACCATCATGAGAAAGAATGGAATAGGGACAAATAAGAGAACCCTCCAACTAAAATACATGTCAGGGTATAGTATAGAGCTCACATTATGGGGAGTATTTTGCAACAAACATAATCTACACCAATATTCAATCTCAAATACCTTTCCAATAATCCCTCTCAAAGCAGTAAAAGTAACTGACTTTGATAAGACATCAATTGCTACAACCTTCACATCCCAACTTTCCATCAATCCTACTCTCAAAGAAGCCCAAGATTTGAGAGTATGGTTTGACAACCCTTTAATAGATCTAACTTGTCACTCCTTATCTACACATGGAGCTTCAGGAGGCCACCCTTCTATTAAAAAACACTTGGTTGACATAGAAAATGAGGGAAATGGTAAAGGTCCAAACCCTACATTCATTTTGGTTGAGGAAACTATTTCTTCTTTAAATACATGCAGTTGTTGGTATGTTGCATGCCCACTTACATTCAAATATTGAAAGGTGCAATTGACATGTTTTTGAATGTGAGTATAGGTACATTTTCCAGTTCAACATTGAAGACCAAACAAGAAAGATCAATGTTACAACATTTCAATAAGCCGTCAAACAACTTATAGTTGTTTCTGTAGAGAATTTATATGAATAGGAATATGAGGGAAATACCAAAAAAATCATTGACATATTCAGAAAGTTGTTCTTTCATAACTACTTGTTCAAACTTGTAGTGCATGAAGAAACATTTTCCCATTAAAAATAAATCAAAAACATCGTTATTGCATGTGATAAAATTGATCGCATATCAAATCCAAAAGAGGACATCTCGATCCATTAATTGTTGGATAAATAGTGCTTCCAAAGTGTTATGGTTGTTTTTATTCAAACACCTACTTGTAATTTCCCTGTTTTTGTGCATATACATATTTATTTAAACTTTTTCTGTTTTGGAGTTTTTTTATATTCGCTATAAAATTTGTATGGAAGAATATACTTACAAAAACATTCTGTCAAACATACAAAATGTGATATGAAGAAATTTGAATTCTAACAACAAATTTTTATTTTTTTCTCTTCTGGCAAATTTCATCTGGCACAAGAATTGCCCCAATGTTTCCAACTACAACAACAAACACCATTGGTGAAGGTATCTCAATATCATTAGAAAGGCATGTTGTCTTTTAATAATTCTTGCCATCAAATACTTCACACATAACATCTTCACAAATTCAACTTCCCAACAAGACTCTATACAATCGCCAGCGCCATACACTTCATGCTACAGAAATAAACAAAAAAAAAGAAATAGATGGAACAATTACATTATTAATACAAAAAACACTAGCTTATCCACCACTCCTCTATATACATCTAGGATCCAAAAAAATTAACAACGTCAAATTACATATACTAAAAAAAAAAAAAAAAAAAAAAAAAACTTGGATAGATTTAGAGAGACTTCACTTATAAACCAAAACCAACCTTTTTGTGGAATTACAAAACCGTGTTCTACAACCTCAACCCCATACACATGCTTCCCACTCTTTCTGAAAACATATTGATTCCTTGTCTAACATACATACATGCACTACATGTATGGAATCATATCATGGCATTCTTACTCGCCCATCTCCGAATGGACACATTTGTACTCGTTGTCATAGAGAAAATAATGGGCATTGTTTCTCTAAATGGAATAATATGGACCCCGGTGACCAACCCACATTTTTTTCAATACTTACACAGGTTGAGGAAATTTTAATTGATCAAGTTATCCCCATATTGCAAGTTAGGCATGCTCAAGGTGGACAATACAAATATAGTGGCCACACTATTAGTTTCCCGCAACAAATCTTCCACATAGAGATTTTCTTGCCCTGTCACCTTTCATAAATTTATATCTTAGTTGTCAAGAGACACAGAGGAAAGGGGAAATGCTATGATTGTTATGCGAAAAAATCTCATGTCATCAATGCATTGCTCTACAAGATACAACATGACAAATATTACAATGACGTACAAATTGACCAAAACACACTTGCATCACTTCCCACTACGCGCACCAATGTCTCCACTCGATTCCATTTTGTCTCTACAAAAACTTTAAATTCTCCAACTGAAGAACAAAATATCTCTTTAGAACACCATGATGCTTGCCAAGATGAACAACCAATGTATTCCTTCACCTTTAGATTTCCTAATACACAACTAGAACTGGAAAAAATAAGAGCATTTGTTAACACGACAGATAACTTGTCACCAAATACAATTGAACGGCCAACAATTGACCTAACACCAATCAATGGGTACAACACAGAGGGTCTATTAGACATGGTCTTTCCTTCTCTTTTCCCCATTGGAGATGCCCTTCCTCGCCAACCACGCATGAAAAACATACCACTTGATACTTATGCATTACACTTAATGAGATATCATGACAATAGGTTTGGCAGTCATCCTCATTTTATATACTACCTCTAAAATTTTATTATGCGCCATCAAAGTCAATCAACAACTACATTTTTTTCCAAAGAAAGCCAAAATCATAACACACCCACCACAATTCAAGAATTGTGTGCGCATCTCAAAGAACTCCCTGCAGACAAACTCCCAGAACAGGTCATGCGCTTTAGAGCACATATATGCGGCACTAGATCATTCTGGACAATGTGAAGGACCGAGCTAATAGACATGATCACACAACTTCAATGACCAACCTTTTTTTTCACTCTCAGTGCAAAAGACAAAAAATGGCTAGACTTGCACGCAGTTATGCAAAAGGATAGACCTCTTGACCTAATTCTTCACCAATGTTGGCGTACAAACAATGTCATTGATTTCCCCCACACTGTAGTTGCTTACATGAACAAAAGGTTTTCAATCTTCCATGACAAGATACTACAAAAAAATGCACGCAATTGACTATTGGTATAGGTTCACAATGCATACTACTTGCAATAACCTCTACCGAACCTTTACATTTATATGCACTTTACTAATCATTTAATATCCCTTTTGTAGGTATGAATGTCAACATCATGGCTCTGCACATATACATGGCTTTTTGTGGCTTGTTGATGCTCCAAACATGGAAAGATTATATTGGGAAAACCCACATCAAATCTATGCTCCAAAGAATTTCTTTGATAACTATGTTATAGCTTGGAATCCTAGAGAACACCATGACACACACATGGTTATGCATCAATCCATTGAAGATGACCCTTTCTTACTAGATACAAAGGAGATATTTGCAACCAACCCACTTGAGGACTATGAACAACTCTTAAATTGATTTCAAAGACATACAAAGTGCAATGAGAAAACATGTCTCCGTAGAAAAATAACTACACTCGAATGTAGGTATAAATTCCCTTGGAAGGTACAAATGGAGTCATCACTCTACATTGATGAAATGGGTCAAAATACATATCGACCGGCATGCAATGATGAACATATCAAAATCCATAGTTATAACATACTCCAAGAATGGAGAGAAAATGTAGATTGCCAACCAGTCTCCTCTCTCTATGCAGTTCTAAAATATATTGCCAAATATGTTTCCAAAGCAGAGGGGAGATCAAAGACCTACCCCCATATGTTGACCAAAATTTCATCTAGATCAAATATACATGACCCTACCTAAACTTCTTATCATCGATTGCACTCAGAAGAAGTTGTATACCATGACATAAGTGCCCAATAAACTTGCCCCTTGTCACATGTAGCCGCACCTTCACCAAACTCAATGTTGGTCGACAAATATTTCTTCGAATCTCCTATGATTTTCCTAATTGCTTATCTGGATCCACTTTCATTGATGCATATTTAATACGTCATGTTTTTCTCAACCAAATATGTTTGTTTGACCTCGCAAAACATTGGACATATAACCAAGCACGAAAAAATGACAAGTGGAAAAAAAGAAACATCGCCGCAATTGTCCATGTATGGCCAATTTTCACTACCATTCCAAACAAAGATTTTGATAACTTTGCTAAGTTCTACTAGAGTGAGTTTCTTTTATACAAACCCTTTTGTTCCTTCTCTGAAGATATAGGCCCTTCAAATGAAGACATTGTGTCTACCTGGGAGACCCTAAGAGATCACTACCATATCTGGCATGTTGACTGCATCCCAATGCCCACTCCTAATGACCAAACATCTGAAGATGAGCATAGCCATACTAACATACAACCAAACATGGAGATGAATAAATGGCAGTCTTTATCAAGATTGGTCCCTACCAACAATATCAACTTCAGTTCTCTTGATATGTTGGGACTTCGAGAGATTGACATTTCCCACCCATGGGATCAACTCAAAGTATCACAAGATACACTAAACACTGCACCAAGCTTCATCAGCTATCATCGAAGGAATACAACAGTACTACAAGAAATGAATCTGTTATGTCCTTCAAGAAGTACATTTTCTGCAAATCAACACACTGCATTCGACATCATCATGTGTCACTTACAAGCAAAAGAACCATTGAATATGATCAACCAAGGAACTGTAGGCACAAGAAAATCCTACCTTATACACTGAATCAAAGAAACGCTATCTTCTCAATAACCCTCTGGACATAACCCCTATTGAGACTTACCCCTACTGGAGTTGCAACATTTAACATACATGCAACCACTATACATGCAGGACTTAGGATTCCTATCAAGGACATTAGGCCTTTACATGGTCAGTCCATTAAAGTGTTCCAAGAAGAGATGAAACATATTCACTACATTTTAATTGATGAGATGAACTTCATAGGATCTAGACTTTTTGTGCAAATTGAAAGTCGCTTGCGTGAGGCATTTCCAGAAACAAATCACTGCTCGTTCGGTTTCTATTCAATAATTCTTGTGGGTGACTTTGGTCAATTACCACCAGTAATGGAAAAACCTCTTTATGCAGGAGAAACTCTAGGCAGGAGCTTATGTACAACCTTTACCATTGTAGTCAAGTTGGAAACAATATTTCGTCAACAAGGCCTCTCTATCACCCAATCCCGCTTCCGCCAGTTGTTAGCCAACCTTCACAATGCTACACCAACCATTGATGATTGGAACCTCCTTCAATCTATTGACAGATTCTTAGCCATTGAAGAACATCTATTGTTTGATTCTTCAATCCACCTATTTGCAACAAACATTCTTGTCGACAACCATAACAAGTTCATGCTTCAATCCTTGAATAAGTCAATCGCACGCAGTGCTGCAAAATTACTTGGTGCTTCAAATGCACACCATCATGATGATGATCAATTGGAAAACATGTCTTGTTATGTATAGGCCAGTGAGTTATGATTAGTCAATGGTGCTCTTGGAGTAGTCATGCAAATTGTATATGAACCATGAACTAACCCTCCACATTTGCCAACATATGTTGTTGTGGAATTTGATAAATACAATGGCCCTCCATGGGACCAAGCCCAACCAAAGCATGTACCAATTCCACCCATACAAAGGAATAACAAGAAACAAATCCATCTTAAGATGGCCTAGGCATTGACTATCCATAAATCTCAAGGCATGACCTTTACAAGGCCTACCATTGACATTGGACACATTGAACGTCAAGGCTTGACCTTCACGGCAATATCACACACTACTACTATAGAGGCACGTTTATCTTCTTTGTTGCATACCTTCTAGATTCTTCTATGTTGTAATCATACTTCTATACATAAACTATTTGACTTGGTCCATACTTCTATACATAATATGAAAGAGTTTCAAACATTTACTACCAAATACCTATAAATCATACTTTGATCTAAACACCTTGCAATAATCATTTATCTACTCATAATTAATATACCATTACAATGCTACTCATGAAATAATATACTTCTAAAAAAATAAAAAAATAAAACTATATAATTCTTTTAGGCATTGCATTTCCCCGATTAGGGGGTATGCTAGTTATTTGAACATGTGATATAATAATACAAAGAGCTAAGGGCATGGCATCTCCTCAAAGTTGATGCTTCCTATGGGTTAACAACCCCCGACGGGCTACTCAACAAAATCTGACACGATGTTTTTGCCAAATCCGGCCGTTGAAATGGCAAGAATCTCAAGTAACAATTAAATTTAGATTCGATGCGATTTTTTTTTTAAATCCGACTTGACAAGCTTTTCTCACATTGACAGAATCTGATGATATAGTAAGTTGAAATTGTGAGTGGTTTTATTGGGTGGGTTTAAAGTAGGAAATTTTTTTTAAACAAAGTATCAATTTCAGGTTATTTTAAAAATTTTGATTTTATTTAACTTATTTTTTTATATAAAAATAAAGTTTAATGGTGAAAAAAAATTCCAATTTTCATCCATTTTAAAATATAATTTAAACAATCATTTTTAAATTTATTTTAAAAATCATAAGTTATTAAATTAATTAAATTCAAAATAAATAAACAAAATATTTAATAATTGATATAAAAATGGTATATAATTTTTTGGATAGTTTTTTATTATAATTTTATTAAAACCTTAATAAAAAAATTATATTTTTTATAATTTTTCAGATGTTTCATATTATTAAAATTCCAATTTAAATAATAAATTAATTATTTTTCCCAATACTTTTATTATGGAGAAGATGTTGAAGTTGAAAGTGTTAGCTTTTCACCTGACATATTTGATCTCTCTATTCTTAATAGATCCTAGATTAAATGGATATATACTAATTTAATATATTTTGGTTTAATACATTAATATTATAGTATGATCAAATATCAATATTATATAATATATTAAAATATATTTATATATTAAAAAATGTTATTAGATTTTTTTATATATATTAATATATTTTATAATATATTAGGACCCTCCCTAACCACTTAATTATTTTAGTACTCTATTAATTGAAGATAGGGCATACTAAACATAAAAAATTCAAACCACTATATATTTTATAATTTTTTAAAATATTTATAATATATTAATATTATAAAATATATTAGTATATTAAAATATTTCATTGATGATGATGATGATGATGATGGTTAAGAGGGTAAGTGATTACTTGTGATTCTTTAAAATTTTGTTTCTATGCTTGAAAAGAATTAAGAGAAGCTTTCCAAGATCACCACACTTTTGTTGAGTTAAGAGGTTAGGAAGGTTTGTAGTGTGATCAATATTTTGAAAATGACATCTAATATGGGTATATCCTGGACAATCTAAGAGAGTGATTTTCATATTCAACTTTCTTAGTGTCACAAATGTGACACACTCTTTCATCCCATGGCGTTTTAGGAATTGACCAACACCTAGTTTCACTATGAAGCTCGTGAGAATTTGGTCTTATCTTAGCAATGCTTATTTTTTTCTTTACACTTGGCAAAACATATAGATAATTTTGATCTTCTAGATTAGGGTTGATTACAACTTTATAATACCTTAATTTTTGTTTTCCCTCTAACTCTTTATGACACCACATTTTTTCCTTAAATTTTGATTTGATGTTTTTTTTAATAGTATCTTTATTCTGCAAAGTGGTTATTCCTAATATAGAAGTAATAATGTATTAAAAAATATATTACTACTACAACAGCTAAATATTAGCTACTGGTGAACGTCGAAAGGATGATAAGATGAAACGGATCCTTAAAATAATATATTAAATTTTATTATTGATTAACAAATAAACGGTTGCCCTTCATTTATCTGGTGTTAATATTTTAATTTATGTTAATCACTTACGTGGCAATCAGTTAGCTATCAAAATAATTTTTAAATATGATTAGGTAAATGTAAAAAGGTAAACACATAAACAGATGTCTTTATAATAGCTAGGAAATTAATGATTGAAATGACAGCCATTTATTTTGTATGACTACTAAGAATATTCTAGTCATATTTAATCATGTCCATAAAAAACTTATTAAGCACTAAACCCCTATTAAATCTACCCATTGTCTATAGGTGTACACCTTTCGGCTTAAATATATGTTATAATATTAATATTAATGTCTTAAACTAGTATAGATCCCTTTTAAAAGCTTTTTATAATGTAAATCTTGAAGAAAAGTTAAAAATTTCACCTCTAGAAATTTAATTCTCTAGAAATTTGATTCTTCTTGAAACTTAATAAATCTTAAATAACACTAATCTTTTAATACTTTTAAATACAGACCTCAAAACATTAAAACTAGAAGTATTTTTATACAAACCCTTAAATAAAGCCCTAAGGAAAAACCTTAACCTCATCATATTCCAAATAACATTTTTAAAAATCTTTTTTTTAAGTTAAAAAAATACATATCTGTTTATATTCTTGAGAAGATTGGTACATTTTGTCAACTTCAGCGGCCCACTAAGTTCAAAGAAAACAACTCTTTCTATTTTGTTTTCTTTTGCGTCTAGCCATCATACCGAATCATGATTTCATCTTTTTGAAGATCATCAAATTAAAAAATTAAAATTAAAATTAAATATAATAATATTAATTATTTTTTTAAATTATTAATATAATATGAAATTAGAAAAAATTAAAGTTTTTTTAATTGTATATATTTGTGTTAATTAGATTTAATTTAAATAGTTAGAAGGAATAATTGTTATCTTACTCACTTAAATTTTTAAATTTAATTTTAGAAAACAAAATAATACAACATAATTAAATTAGGGAATAAAAAAATGTACTTGCGTGCAAAACTAGATAATACAAAATAATGTAAGTTCTGAGTAATTCTAGAGTTGTTATCAGATTAAGACCAAACATTGTTTTCACCCTAGACTATGTTATTGTTTTTTCAAAAGCATAAACTAAATAATCAAATGCAAATATAATAGTATTTTTTTATTTAAAGTGCATGTGTGCGAGACTACAGGATTTAAATAATTTAAGTGTGGGAGATGAGATAATTTTAATAATTTAACCTGTGAGTGGGCTCTTTGACTTACTAGAAGAATAGGATGAATCATTGCTTTCACATTACATTATGCTAGAATTTTAATAAAAGAGGATGCTAAATAATCGCATGCGATCACACTTAAAGTTTCTTAAAAATATTTTTAAGATGATACAACTAGGTTAACGATAAATATCGTTGAATTTTCAAAGTCGATGTGCAACCATGAAGGAAGAAATTGTATGCGGTAGTGACATGATTTCCGAGGGAGCGGAGCCGAAGCGGCATGAGAAATTTTTCAAAAACTAACAACAATGGCATACTACACCGCAGGGAGCCTAAGACTAGATTGGTTTTGACTTTATACCCTCTTCCTTCCTATCCAGTTTCTGTAACATCGTAGTTTTAACCTGGTTTGGTTTTTAACTGTAACTGTTTGTTTTTTCCCGGTCACTATGTTTTTCGTTTCCTGTTTTTCTCCTCCAGCCATCCTTTTATCTCCTCCTTCCACGGCGTAGAGACATAAATGTTACTTATTCGGGAACTGAACCACGCCACCTACTCAAATTTACCGGAGCATGTCGTCTGACTAACTTCTATGATACTATTGATAGGCCTTGGAACCTACGTAGCGCTTCCTCCACTTAAGCCTTCGTTGATTGAGTATAGGACTATGTCCCCTACCAAAGAAACTTCGATGGAGCCCAGGTGATTGATCACTATAGTCATGCCCAGCCAGGATGACATCTCACAATACGTCGACGCTCTTATGAAGGTTATGGATGAGGTCATTTGGCAACAAACTAGCCTAATTGATAGTGTTGACTCCCTGGGGAATGGTACCCTAACCCTAAATTATACACCGGAGGATTTGACATCCTATCGGTCTAATCTTTCTCCCGTTAAGTCAAGTTTCCCTAACACTTTCTCAAGTATTCTCTCTAGACTATCGGACTGTGCACATCTTGCTACAAAGGTTCCTGTTGCAAACAGAGCGCCTAGTTTACATAGGGAGACGACTCCTCCTATCGCTCAAAAGAGGGAATTTATTCTTGCGGGTCTTTCTGGTAGCCGACGACAACTGTGGAAACCAAATAAGGCTTTCAAGAATATGGTTCTGGGGTCAGATGTGGGGCTCGAACACGAGAATAGATTGGCATTATGTGGTCTTGTTGGTAGGGTAGCCTATCGTTATCTCAGCAATGTCTCATCACAGGAATGGGTTGATAGACAGTGGGTCCCCTGTTAGGTTACATGCCAGAAATTTTACACCTAACCAAGTGGGATGGTTAGGTTTCGTTTGTAAGTCCCTATAAGCTTGTCCACTCTTTTGGAAAGTAGGTAGGTTATGGGGCTAGCAACCTCATGTTGGCGCATTGCTTTCAACCAGGCCATCGAGTACTTTCAACGGCCATCTTTGGGTTCTTTTACTGAGCTTACCCATCCACCTCTGGAACGAGGGAGAACTCATGGAGATCGGGAAATCCCTTGGCTCTTTTATCTATGTGAATAGCCATAACCTTACAGCTTCAGTTAGAAAGGTTGTGAGGTTCTTGGGCGAAATTGACATACACTGTGAGCTTCCAAAAGTTATAGAGATTGACTGGCGGGGTCGTAAGACTCTACAATGACTTGATTACCTAGGCATCCCATTCAGATGTAGCATCTTCCATTGCACTAGTCACCTTTGACAGGACTGTAAAAGATGGTTTTCAGTGGATGATTCAAAGAACACAGAGGAGCTCGAGAATTCGTATAACTCTTCACATGTTGATACTACAAGCGACTTCAAGGATTTCCTCTTCCTGACGGAGGTCACGAGTCCATATACTCCTCCTGAGAGTCTCTTAGGTAAGTTAAGGTATTTCTTCCCTTCTTTTTTTTCTACTTTAACATGTTTGGAAAAAGAGACTCTCGACGCTTCTGGGTGGTTAAAACGAAATACTACAAATGAGGGGAGGCCATTGGTGTCAGCTTCATTTTTTGTTGGGCCCGTTGTCAGGGAGTCTTTTCAATAGGTGGGTAAGGATTCGATTATTGTAGTATCATCGGACGACGAAATTCTAGAAACTACAAGGAACCCCGAATCGTTAGATGTCATAGGTCTTGTTTATGCACCTTCAACTTCCCCAGTGGAACCCTGCCATCCTTGTTCCACCCCCATGTTTCCCTTTAACCCTCACAGGAACCCTGTTTCACTTCCCGGTTATCGTGAATCGAAGGAAATTGATTCCTCACTACTTGAGGTGTTAGACTCCCTGATTCCTTACCTTCGAGACCCCTCTTATATTGTCCCTCTTCTTGTCTTTTTGGGGAACTTTGTGTATAAAAAATGTCTCTAGATGGGGAAGCCATTATTTCTCGTCAAGATGGTGTAGGGAACGGAAAGGAATTTTCTTGGTTTCGTGGCCTGGGAATTGGGTACTCCCCAATAAAACCCAAAGTTCTAGAAAGAAGTGTTCAACCTCCTCCTACCAACAACCAGTTTTAGTTTCTCCATCCATTGATAGTGGGGAACTTAGAACAGTGAAATCCCTTGCTAGGGAGAAGTAATGATTTATCTCTCCCTAAATCTTCGAGGGATAAGGGGCTCCCTAAAAAATGTTGAAATAATGTAACTGCAAAGAGTATTCTTATTATTATTGATATATTATTTATAGGATTAATCCCCATTGTGGATTAATCATGTCGGTAATTGTATTAGGACCAAATCCCCTTTTGCAAATTGGTCAACAGAGAATTGTAATAGGCAGAATAAGAAGTCGGCCCCAGCAGTTATTATTGAGACCCAGAAATATAATAAAGGTGGGTTTACCCACCGAAAGTGAGAAGGCGTCCCTACCAGTGAAGACCCTTCACACGTGCCAGACTTGTATATATAGAGAGGTTAGCGCCTCACTTTATCACACAACACACTTGCTCATTTTCTAAAAGGCAAGCTGCAACTTACCAGTTGGAGAGAGGGAGAAGAGTGGCGCATCTTTTGGAGAGGACTATCTGTATTG
>JZKD02S1674185.1:193100-212374 GCA_000966675.3 Picea glauca
TTATTTTATTGTATAATATCAAAAAATAATTAATTTTTGAATAAATATTTTATAATAAATAATTTTATTTATTTAATATATAATTTACTTTATGTTATTTTATTTTTTATATAATTATTTTATATTAATATCAAAACATTATTATTATTATTATTATATTTTTATTTTATTAATATAAATATTATTTTATTGTATAATATCAAAAAATAATTAATTTTAAAATAAATATTTTATAATAAAATGTCTTGATTTACAATTAGTTTAAATTTTTTTTAACTTTAGATCTATCAAATTTAAAAAGAAATCAAATCTCTTGAAACTCAAATCTTTAACCTTTATTTAAATTGTACACTCTAAAAAATATTGTACACTCTAAAATAAATCTAAATAACTACTAGTCACTTAGTAGTCTGAATCTAAATCTTATTAGTTGAGCACAATCTTCTAATAATCTATCACACATATATCAATTATCTAAAACCCTAATAAATAAATTAAATTTAAATTTATTAAAAATAAAATATTCTAAATAAAATAATATGCTAAAAAAATGGAATTGCTTATATTTGTTATGTTTATTAATCCTAAGTGTGACTAAGTGGGAGAGGTCAATTAAATTAATTTATATCAATTTTTGTTGCATTGGTGCGTTTTTTTTTTTTTGGTAATATTCGTTTTCCTAGTCACATAAGAAATTATATATATGAAATATTTTTATGTAGATTGGTTTTCCCTAGTTATTGACTAAGTTTTCATGAGAACAAGTATAATTTTATTTTTTTTCACAAATGTTATAAATGGATTATTTATGGGTATAAATTTATCCTAGTTCTAGATTTATCAAGTGTTAAGAGGGATCAAATTTTTCAAGGTGGAAACTTTTTTTTAAATGTCAAATTTGAGGAGAGGTTCATACCTCGAGGGATTTGATCTCTCTCGTTGCTTTTTAGATCTCATTGCTTATTCGATTTCTTACATTTATTTTTATACATCATCTTAAAATTTCATTGTAGAGGTACCTCTAATTGTCTCTCATAGTTATAGGATTCCTATTTTTCATTTTTATGTGGCAACTAACGTGTCATGAAAGGTACTCATGGTTGTGCATCGACCAATAATTATGTAGATCCATTGTGATTCATCCTAGTCTAAGGATGAAAACTAGTGACTTTAATTATAACACTCTCTTGTATGGATCATGGACCATGAATGACACCCTTACCACCTCATAAGCATTGATAAAAGAATATTTAGCTTATGGGTGGGATATAAGAACCAACCCAACACATGTTGTTTTAATGCTCATAGGTTATGCAATATGCCCTAACATCCCATGGATGGTTTGAAGAGGGAATATTCGGCCTACAATGGGATGTCAACACCAATTCAAAGTTTGGCACACTAGGGATGGGCATCATGGCCCCAACCATGGCTAAGAGAAGAAAACCCATGGCCTAAACCCTAAGAGTTACTTCTCTAAGACTCATGGACTATACATAGTGTCTAAGTCCACTGAACATACCCTAGAAATGGAATGTTTTATCTATGTATGGGATATGGGCTCTATTTCAACGTTTTGTATACTATGTATGGATCTTGTGAGCTAGGCCAAAGCCATGGTATAGGAGTGGAAACCAATGACTTAAGCCCTAACATGTCTCTTATAGGAATTACAATGATCCTATACCATCAAATAAGCCCAACATAAATACCTCCATAACCTAATTACACATCCTTACAAATAAATAATATTATGCAAGTACTAAATATAATTTCTACACTAATTCGATCTCCTCCACTTCATCTTTTCTAATATTTTCAAATTTTTTCAACAAATACCTCAAATATTCCATCAAACTCGGGATATTGTCATCTTTTTCAAGACTTCCAACCAATGTCTCTAACATGTCATGACAAAGCATGAGGATTGTGTAAGAGATACACTCTAACGATATGCAAGAAAAAAAAAATTTATAATGTAAAAAATACTTATTAATTCCCATAAAGTTATATATATATTCAAAACATTCGAAAATATATTTTTTTAACTTCTTAAATACTTAATAAAAACCTTATAAAATGGATTTCTTTAAATCATTTTAAGAGTGCATGGTAAGGATTTCTGGAGTTAAACGCATAACATACAAATCAATCAATATTGTTTTCCACTGAATCCCCTTTCATTAGTATCACATTTTTCCACATTGTTTGGAGCATGATATGTTGTTCGAATGAAGTGGGGATAATTTCTGAACTACCTGTTGTGTTTTTCCCCACTTGAAGTTACAAAATCTTATTTACACATGGGAGCACAAGTTGACTTGCTCAATCCACTCTTATTAGAACAAGAGTCCATTAATTCGTGGATAAATTTTCTTTTCTGGATGATCTTATTGTTTCTCGATTAGTTTTTCCTCTGAAATTTAGAAATTGCAAATCGCTTAAAATCTTTTAAAGAGATTTTATAACGAAATTTCAATGTAACTATAATTCCAAACAAAAACCCTCCAAATTTAAAATTAAATATTAATGAAAAAAATTAAATCCATCAACGAATGAAGTTACTCCATTCTGTATCCTATAATGTCTTCCAACTATTTTTTTTTTCTTAACAATATTCCATCTTTGATTTGACCATGAACATAGACACAATGATTCTTTGAGGCCTCCCTGGGAGGTGTTGCCTTAGACGTAATTGAGACTCTTCGTCTCCTTGCTTATCTCACACAACCCTCTATCTGCCAGTGATATAAAACTGAAGGTGGAAAAAACACATCTTTTGGCCCAAAGAATTTATATCACATTTTCAAAATTTATGTCTAATTGATGCATTTCATTTATAATATACCACTGTAACATCTAGTTTCTAATATACGAAGAAATGGATTATTCCTATGTAAGAAGCGTGCATCGCACTTGTGTGTGTAAATTCCGACTCTGGACAGATTTCAAGGGGCCAAACTATATAGCAATGTCAAAAATCTTGGATCTACAGTGAGTAGGGAAACTATGCACAACAGAGTGAAAACATACTGCCACAAACTTCATTGTTGAATATTTAGGATTTACTGAGCATTTGCCACACTGCTCAATATGCTCAATATACTGCATGTTGTGATAAACACTTGAATGAAACGATTTATAGATGCATAAACAAACTGTGTTACTCAATGCAATAAACTCATAAACACAACAGAGGCTCAAAGTTACACATGAATTTGATAACACACAAAATACTTGATATCTATTAAACTTTGGCATTGCGCACTAATACAAAATACAAACTATGACAAGCTTCAACTCCAATGACTTTGCGGACTTATCCAACTTTCAACCACACACGTAGAGTTTGTTGTCTCATATTTATTCGACTACCTTCAACTGTTGTTGTTGTTGCTTCTCTGCTCTATGTCTATCACTCTCTCTCTCTCTCTCTCTTATGTGTATGTCGACTAACTTACAGACTCATACATATAAAGATGAAATTGAGACTTCCTATAGAAGTAAGACTTACTCAACATTAAAGATGACAATAAATTCGAATGACTCTTCATCTACTTAACTGGACTTGAGAAACATAAAGATCGGCTCCATTAATTAACTCGCCTGCTTACCGACTGATAAAATAACTGATCTTTCGTAAACGTGCGACTTTGTATTTGTAGACTGACTGACTGACAAATTGTCAGAGATGTACAGATCACCAACTTGTAATTACTATTTCCAACACTATCCCTTAATTATAAATAGGTGGGATTACAAAATTTTACATCAAAAATTTGAATTGACATTTACTATCACTCATGTTTTTATTGCCCAGACTCCCAAACTACTGTGTAGATGCTGAAATGCATCTCTTGCTAAAATCCTTTGTAAAAATATATGTAACTTGTTCTTTTGACCTGCAAAATTCTAAACAGATCTCTTTGTTATTCACTAATTCTCTCATAAAATTATACCTTGTATCAATATGTTTGGTTTTCTTGTGAAACACATGATTCTTTGATAACATGATGGCTGAATTGTTGTCACCAAATACTGTTGTTGGTTCTTGGTGTTCCTACAACAAATATTTTAACATTCTTCTCATCCAAACTGCTTGACAAGTTGCACTTGTAGCTACAACGTACTTTGTTTCTATTGAAGAAAGAGTCACTATGGATTGTTCCCTTGATGTCCATGATACTATACCTGTTCCAAAGTGAAATGTGTACCTAGAGGTACTTTTGTTGTCATCTATACTGCCTCCACCATCATTGTCAGTGTATCCAATAAGTTTGAAATCTTCTGAAGTAGAATACTTAATACCGAAATATTTTGTTCCAATCACATATCTTAGTATCCTCTTTCCTTCCTTCCAATGTGATTCTTTTGGAGTTTACATGAACCTTTAAATTAAGCTCACTCCATACAATGTTATATCGGGTCTTGTTGCTATTAGATATATAAGACTACCTACGATTATTTTAAAAAGTCTGGGATCCACTTTGGACGCTTCATCTTCCTTGCTTAACTTTAATCCTATTATGATAGGTGTTGGGGCTGCTTTGAAATTTACCATATTGAATATTTTCAAAATTTCATATGCAATACTTAGATTGTGAGATAAATATACCAATTTTGGACTGGTGAACTTCTATTTCCCAAAAATATCTCATACGCCCTAAATCAGTCATTTCAAATTCATCCTTCATGACTGACTTAAATTCTTCTATGCCAAAATCACCTGTAAATAATAAATCATCTACATATAAGCAAACAATTAACATGTTGCCTTGTTGATTTTCTTTGATGTATAGTGTTGGCTCAGTTTCACTTCTTAGAAATCCATTCTATGTAAGATAAGAATCTATCTGACTATACCAAGCTCTCGGAGCTTGTTTTAACCCATACAATGCCTTCTTCAATATGTACACTTTCTTTTCTTGTCCTGGAACCACATAGCCTTGTGTCTATTCCACATACACTTCTTCTTCTAAGTGTCCATTTAAAAATGTAGACTTTACATCCATTTAATAAACTAACCACTTGTTCTACGTGAAGATGGCTAACAAAGTTTTGATTGTGTCCATCCACGCAACTGGTGCAAAAGTTTCATTGAAATCAATTATGTTAGAAAAACATGATCGTGGTGCAAAATTTTCATTGAAATCAATTCCGTTAGAAAAACATGTTCATGCACGCAAGTTTCCTCTTGTACTTCAGTCCTCGGGTTAAATACTAGGTCTTGGCCACACTTCTGCTTTCTATCAAAAACCCTTGCTAGTTTCGTTCATCACTGCTCCTAAGGCTGTGATCTTCTTTTGTTGAGATGCTTAACTAATTGCTACTATCCCCTTGTATGCAAACACTCCTCCCAAAGTAGTTGTCTCTATCTAACTTACTATTTAGGCTACAAACCTCTTCTTCACTTGCTTGCAAAGATCTTCTTCTGTACAGACTGCTAGTCTGCCTTTTTCCTTCAACACTATCTTGCTCTTTGTTTCTTTCCTTCACAAGAGTAAACTTACTCTCTTCCTTCTCTAATACCAAAATTGATAAAAGGCCCAACCACGAGCCTAACATATACCCGAGGACCTATCTAATCTAGTGTGCTTAAACTTGACACACACTCTACTAGGTTCATAAAACCCCTCTCAAGCCTTGAGTATCCACTTTGACTCAACTCTAAACTTATCTCACTAGCCAAGTTTGACTCTCCCCTTATACTTATCAACTTTTCCTCTAATGTTAACTCACTCAAGCTCTCTTTTGTACTTAGCACCCTGGTCTTTTGCAACCCACACGGTCTCTTTATTTCCACGAGATTGAGAGCTCGGTACCTATTGGTGTTCCTCTCCCAATACACAATATCTCATTTATATTTAAACGCTTCCCTTTGTCACTCTACAATTCATGTGACTGCCATTTCAAAACCTAGGGTTTATCGCTATGAAAACTCAATTAACATTTCAAAAGGGCTTAACCCCTACCACCGAGAAACTCCACATGCCATAAGACTTCAATCGTATGACCGGTGTCTTGTTGCAATGCCAAAGTTTAGGACGAGTGTACTACCAAGCCAACTGTGATGCCACTCATCGTTTTCCACATGACAATCCATGGCAATGGCAGGGTTTCTTAACCTTCTCTTATTTCTAACTCCGGTATCAACCATATGTCGTCAATCAAAACTATAGACGATCTCACCTATCTAAAATCATTAATTATTTATCATATCAAACAACATCTAACTCTGACCTACCACATCGTCTTTTGACTACTCTTACCATCGTTATATCATTCATATGATGCACAACCATCATCGATGGACTGTGTAAAATTCCTTTCATGGAATTCTATGCATTACCACAATAATTTCGCCTACAAACTCATATCTTCTTCATCATCAAGTTGTGGTTACTCTTGGCACATGGATTGGTATCAATAAATAGACTCAAATGACCACCCACATGGCAGTAATACTTAGTTTTTCCATTACACTAACTCAGATCCTCGCTTAGGTTTTCTTTCCTCTCGTCTGTCTGAAGACGACCATTCTTTGTGCGCCAATATAGGTCGATGAGTACACTCAAGCACACTTTCTTATGGCAGTCATACTTCGATTTGCCACTGTCACAGAAACACAATTTCTTCATGTTTTAGACCCATCCACACACAACAACAATGAAATTTGCAAACACTATGTTCATAGAGCATTATATAAGTCATCATAGACTTCTGCCAAGGATTGGAACCTATTTGGTTCTACCCGATCTCCAACTAACTGGAATCACACAGTGATTCTACTCAGTCACATATTATCTGGTCTTCATGCACTAATGAGTTACCACTTAACATAACTAATCATTGTTCATCCAATTGCTCAACTACAATACATTCAAACTATAACAGAGACAAAAAAACACCCAGTCATAATGAACCTTCTTTCTCATTAAAAGAACAAAACTGTACATGCTCAATAAAACCCCTAACCTCCTCTGTCTATGGCCTAATTTTCTTTTATTTAGCCATCTTCCTCGTCTACTGAACTCTTCCTAAGTTCTACCTCTTACCTCCTACCTACCCCAGACTTTCCTCGTTAGATATTTTACAAATCAGAGATTCTCTGGATCATACAACTAACTCCTACATATCAATAACTAACTCCTATACTAAAGCAACAACTACTATTTTTTAGAAAACCATACTTAACTCTATTTATGACTCATTCACTAACTTCTATAGTCATCCCTCCATCTCAGGGATTTGTTACATAACTCATTATGACTATTACTCATCTAGTTAGAATCCACTAACTTTATGCTTATTAACTAACTAAATACTTTTACATAGGATTTGAAATGTCCTTTTTACAATAGGCCCCTCCTTGGGATGATTTCAAGACCTAAAGTTCTAACTAGACATTTTCACTTTGACCTTGGAAGCCAATGCTTTTGTGCATCAATATTTGGCTGGAGAGAAACTCTGCTATTTTCTAGAATATTTCTCCCTCTACTATTTTGGTAACCATAAAAACTATGGGTGCCCTCAAAAGGAAGTTTTTTATACATAAACCTTTACAATCCCGTATATGTTGTTTTTCTCACTAGACAAGATACACTCTAGCTTGTTTTGATGGTGCAACTCAAGCAGATGGAAAACAATGTGGAGTCGGGGTGTCCTAAAAACACCTAAGTCCATTGTTATTAGATGGATGATGAATTACGATGAGGGCACTAATACCAAATCATAACTTATGGGAGTCTGGGAAACATTAACTCTAGCACACCACCTATCTTTTCATAAACTATAGATCTTGGGGGATTCAAAGGTGGTCATATATTGGCTAAAAAAAAAGGTAGATTACAAGCATACGCTATTGAGGGCTGGAAGATCAACATAATGGAATTAATCAAAGTTTTTCAGGAACTAAGCTTTCAACATATATATAAGGTACACAACAAGGAGGAAAACACTTTATCTAAGCAATCATATCTAGAACCTGAAGGCAAAATCACCTTCTACTACTATCAAAATGGCGCGGATGGTCCCAGAAAACACATCCATCTGTTATAGTGTTGATCTCACTTTTTGACAAAGTTGTTTTTGGGTTTTGTTGTTTCTATTTTCCAGTGATCGGTTGTAGAATGTACAACCAATATATATTGGCTTAGACTTTGTTTGCACTCACATATTAATGAGTTTTGGAACTCCGATCATATATCTCTTGTAATATCTAAAATATCTTCTTGGACATTAGTACATTTTTATATCCCAAGTGGGCGAGTTGATATAAAAAAATTATATATCTAATATAACTCAGCAATTTTCTTTTTGGAAAAAGAAGTAAAAAATTGATAATCATGTAAAAAAATATATTATGTAAGGTATACATTATTGAGTAAAAAATTGATAATCATGTAAACTTTTTTATTATGTAAATTTTAGTTTGTAAAACTTTTGATTATCTAATTAGTAGCGATGTGGAAATTCGATTATTTAATTTTTAAATGTAGAAAAAAGTGCATAATATTTAAAAATGAATTTATCTTTATTTTATTTTATGTTGAGAGGATTAAATCTTTTGAAGTGTAATTTTTTACTCAATTTTTTTAATATATATAGAAAAATTTGATCTCTTTCTTCATATATCGAAAGTTAAGGTATATATGTTACTCATTAACTCCATGTTGAGTATTGAATGAATTACACATCTCCCTTATATTGGGATGAATTTCTCTAATAAATCCTAATTAACTCCACATTTATCATGTGCCACGAGAAATCAAATATCTGAAGGTGTAAACATTTCCTCAAGTTTTTTCAATTTGAGATGGATCTATGGTGGTTCTTATAGTAATAATAATTTTCTAATTTTAAGGTCACAACCAAGCCCAACACAAAATTGGTGTATGAGACCCATTTGTTTGTGGGACAAGGGAACCAATCCTCCTGGATATTTGACTCCTAAAGTTTACAAGGTATACATACCTTACACCCATCTTGATTTGAACTTGTGACCTTTTAGGAGGTGTCAACTCCATGTTGAGAACTTAAAGAATTACACATTGAACTTAAATTGAACATTGAAATAAAAAAAAATCTCATAAATTTTTTTATTGCCACCTGTCAAGTCCATGTTAATCATTGAAGGAATTAAACATCTCCCTCATACTAGGATGTATAAATTTTACTTAACTTGGACATTGAAATATTTTATTTATGACCAACATTGAATTCTTTTTAAATTACTATTTTTTTTAATACTACTTGAAGGAATTAGACATCTTAGAAAGCTCCTTTGGTATTTGTATGTCACTGTTAATTCATCTTAATACCATATCTATCATGTTCATATATGGATCAAACCGCTAGGTGTGCAAATTGTTAGTAACATTTACACCTCTAGGGTTTTGATACCTCTCTATGCATGATCGATCCAAAATTATAATGGATCTACACTTGTTCCTTATATGTGTGTGTGTGTGTGTGTGTTTTAACTATAATATATATAAAGTCGATATGAAATATTTTACATAAAGTGGACATTGAAATATTTTATTTATGGCACCACTGAAATATTTTTTTGTTATTAATGTTTTTTAAATGTCACCTATCAACTACATCCATAAAGTTATTTTACTTAAGGTGGATATTAAATATTTTTTTATTAATAGTTATTTTTTAAGCTTGTAAGGAATTACACATTTTCCTCATAAGACTTTAATAACATATTTTTACATTCAATTGTAATTGTATTGTATTTCAATGTCTAATAATTTAGTCCCAATAATTTATTTAATAAATCTATATGATATAAATTTTATGTAATCTTTTTACATATTTTATATGTAGTTTTTATTATTACATGAAGAGGCACTTTCTATATCGGACATGAAGGAGGTGTGTCATTCATTTCATACAAAATATGGATTTGACACATGAAATTTATATAAAATATTAATAATAAAATAAGATTTCAATGTTGTCCATAAATAAATTATTTCAATGTTCACTTAAAGTAAAGTGCATAAGCGAGATGTGTAATTCATTCACTATTTAACATGGAGTTGACAATTAACATTTTAAAAAAATATTGATAACAAAACAAAATCTAAATAATAGACATACATATAAACTATTGCAATGACCACCACAAATAAAATATTTCTATATATATATATATATATATATATATATAGATATATATTGAAATATTTTATTTCTGGTGGCCATTAAAAAAAAAAAATTAAAAAAATTGAGATAAAATCCAATTCTAAGTTAAAATGAATTTACAATAATTTATTGAAAATTAAAATTAAAATTGAAGGCTTAATAATTATATAATATATTTTTGATGAGATAAATTCATAAAAAAATTATATCACCACATTTTAAAAATAAAAAATCATTACAAAATTAAATGCACAATACTTAAATAATATTTCATATCATATATTACTAGCACAGCCACAATTATGTGGCTGATGAACGTCGATAGGCGGGTTTAGGTTAAAATTAGGTTTCTAAATTAAATATAATTATAAGAGTTTATTGGCTACAATTTTGTCTATGCTAGTTTATGCATTGCAAGTAAACTTAAGACTAAGGTTTTATTTCTGCGCTTCAAATATCTATTATCTATTGAACATAGAACAATACTCGTAACAAATTTGATCTACGACAGTATTTGTAACAAAGTTGATTTAGCACATGTAACAATGGAGAGTATTCGTAACAAATAAACTTATTGGTATGTAACAAAGGGTAATATTCGCTTAGGGCATGCAACAAAGGAGAGTATTATCCCATGCATGATTTAGCGCATGTGACAAAGGCCAGTATCAACACATGAATGATTTAGCACATACAATATTAATGGAGCTACAACAAACATTCTATCCAATGTCCAGAGTTTCAAAGAAGAAATATGAAAGAGAAAAAGATACTAGACAAAAAAACTTAATGAGTAAGTAAATAATCGCATTCCTACACACAACATCTCGAGGGAATTCCTGCTCGTAAATCTCCTCGACCTTTTTCATATTCCCAAGCACATTCGAAACAAACTCTGCATATTATCTCAAAAGACGATGATTGAAAGTTTCAATTTCCATGGCCTTCTCATAATATTTGTTGGCCATGGATCTCTACATCCACACTCTATTCAAATACAGGTCGCTTCACAAACACGTCGCCCCCACACCCACTCACAGTAAATAATGGCATTCCTACAAACAACATCTCAAGGGAATTCCTGCTCGTAAATCTCCTCGGCCTTTTTCATATCCCTAAGCTCATCCGAAACAAAGTCTGCATATTATCTCACAAGACGATGATTGCAAGGTTCAATTTCCATGGCCTTCTCATAATATTTGTTGGCCATGGATCTCTGCATCCACACTCTATTCAAGTACAGGTCGCTTCACAAACACGCCGCCCCCACACCCACTCACAGTGAAAGAAGCAATGTACACATTGAAGCAATGAGCTTAACATACAAATTGCACCACTCACCCACTCTGAGTGAAAAAACTTAAAAGAAAAAATGTGTAGTGTTACTGAAACGTATGAATGGGTAATATTAAACAGTAAAAAACCTAAAATCTTGGGACATTACTGAAACCAGTGTATCGGTAATATTAAACTGTTGCGCTTGATACCAGTGGTTAATATTAAATAATAAATGTGGTTGTTGCATTCGTATCCATAGAAACCAAAACATCAGAAATCAAAACGCTTCAGGAATATGAAGCGGCTTGCGCCTATCTTCCATAAATTTAAACATGGTGCCTGTAATCTGCGGCCCTATCTCATATAAATAAAATAAATAATTTTACAAAAAGTGGTGGCAATCATATATTGTTACAGTAATTTTTTAATCATGTTTAGTAAAAGTGAAAAAGTAAACATGATAAACGTATGATTTTATAAATGCAAGGGAGTTAGTTCTTGCATTCTTATTCATTGATTTGGATGTAAGACGAAGAATATACCAGCATCTTCACTTTCAGTCCATCGGATTAAATTCTGTAATTAAAAGAATGATTAATCCAGCAATTCCAATAGGGGGGGACGCCTATCGGCGTAAATATGATTTTTAATCTTGGGTGTTCATTCATTAATTTCATTAATTGAGTGTACTTTTAAGGTATTAAGTTAAGTGAAGCTATGGGGTGTTCACTTGGTGATGGAGTGCACTCTTAAGGTACTATGTCACTGATTTGAAACCCTCGACTTATCTTGTGTGTCATTGTTAGATTCATAATGAAGAAAAATGCAAAAACATAATGGAAATAACTAAAGCAATTAGGAAACCATGATGAATAGAGATAGGTAGAATATTGGCAGAAAAGGCATACTCTATAATAATTAATGAGAAAATAATCATGTACATATATGTACATATATAATACAAAAATACCATAATTGTCATGTAACTGTATAACAGTTAGGTAAACTAACGAACTATGATTAGAGTTTTTAACATCCCACCTTAATCATAAGTTCGTTCTTGCCTGAAAAAACTTCCACTACTTGACAACTAGTAATGTGTCAAGAAAATATTTAGAGGGCTTAAGATCCTCTCTGAACTCTGAAAAAAATAGAAGAATTTTATGTATTCTACTAAATTGGTGGTTTAAGGGTGCCCAAAAACTCATTTGGTGGTTTCGGGATGACCACAAACCAATCAGGTGGTTTCGAGATGACCACAAACCGAATGTCTAGCAGAATATGATGTCTTCTACTAAATGACATGGTTTTAAGTTGGCCATAAACTAACAAGAGATCAAGGCTCAAAAATCTGAAAATGTAACAAGCAGAACTTCATGTCTTCTGCTTAATTGGTGGTTTTAAGCTGACCACAAACTATCAAGAGCTCAAGGCTCAAAAAACTATGAATGGAATGGTTGGATTACCACAAGACATATTAACAACAATATGTTCAGGAACAAGAATGTATACCAGGAACTAGGTTGCATACTTGATCATCTGTTCACAGGCTCTAAATCAAACTTGGAACCTGATTGAAAACTTTAGATTTTCCCCCTGTCAGGGACAAGTGGTTCAAATTCCCTTGACCATCATTCACAAGTATGGCAAAAAAGAGATCCAACATCCGTATAAGCTACTGGAACAATGTGTACTCTTTCACAATGTATACACAGATGAAGATCGAAACACTAATCTATCATCTAATCATTATCAACCTCATTGACTTCAATGATTTTGTTGTGATAAGACTGCATGATTGTTTCATATTTGATCATATATTCACATACTTTGGTCCCTCAATATGAGATTACTATCTAATATTTAGATGGAGAATACAACAGTTAATGGAAAGACTTACAACTTGGAACAAAAACTTAGGGTTGTCGGGTACAATCGATCATGCACCCAATTACAATCATATTCTGAACAGACACACAATCGTATTATGAATAGACACAAATACATAATGTAGGACAGAGACAAGTCCTGAATGACCTGCAAATCAAAGGTAGACTTTGAAACTTTAAGTCTGACATTTCTCACTAATTCCCCCCGTGTCAACTGAAAAGTGAGAAGTCTAGATAATGAGATATACCCCCTTTGAAAGTGGAAAAGGGTAATCAAATCGTATTCTAATAGATTCTGAAGACTCGATCTTCAACTCGGAAGACTACATCAATTGGGCCCCGATCATACCCTATATCATCCAATCCTGAAAAACATTCATGTCTTCCAACTTCAGAAATATCTCCAATCAAGTACGGTTGTACTTGTGTATAAATCCATTGATAAGAATGCTCCAATAAATTGGCTTCCAAACTCCAACGCCAATTCCCTAACCATTCAAAATGAATATGTTTCCTCTTTCTTTTTTGACACCTTACTGAGAGGTGATTTGTCTTCCCACAAAATCTGCATGGGTGAAGATCAAAACAGTTTGACTTATCATGGCCAAACCGGTGACAGTGTTTGCATTGTATGGGTTCTTTATCCGACCTATTATCATGATCATACAAATATGGAATATTTGTCGCAACATCATCATCAACAATATCCTATACCTGTTACTTACCAATATCCTTAATCGTTGTATTCTTATCATCATTCAAAAAAACCTCCACTCACAAAGTCAACAGGTTTGTAATAATTAGGAATACGAGAAAGGTTGTCATCATCCTTTTCATATCCTAGTCCATATTGATTTTGTTTAAAGCGTAATTCTTCCCATGGTCGAACAATTCTAATTTCTTTTCCACATTTATCTGCAACTTTTTTTGACATAGGGACTTCGTCCAACTCATCTTCATGTTTATGAGTGTCATCACTAGTCAACTAAGTGTCTTCATTATTTTCATCCTTGATGTCATTTTGTTTGTTGAAATCACATTGTTGGTGTCGAAGGAGATTTAACTCATCAGATAACATTTTGTTTTGAAGTTTGAACATATCAACTTTCTTGTGTGCTACTTGTAAACAAGTAATCATTGTACTGAGAGTGCACTTATTTATTGCAATTGTAGATTCTGTAGTTGAGTTAATTAATGTGTGCAACATTGTAATATTTCTTCAATTCTTTCCATTATGCAGAATATGGAAGAGAGATGTTTGTATGTTAATGCCACAAAATTCAATTATGTATCTAGTTGTGCATGCCAAAGTTGTAGCCAAATTGAATTGTTTGTCAATTATTAAATTGTTTGTATATTTGTTGTCTTCTTTGCATGAGTGGTCATTGCATGAATGCCAAAAACTACAAGATAACCAATGACTTTGATGCACACAAAGATTCGAATACCCCCTTATTCAATTTTGGGTTGGTCTAAAAGGACTCTTTATAACACTTTTACAAAAATTCTTCAAATAAATAACAAACCCTTATAACTCCAATTACAAACAATTTTGAAAGCATTCTTATAACTCCTTATGTTCCTTATGTTGGAATTTTCCTTTTGCTTTCTTTATCATAGGCTTTGGTAAAATTTACCATGAAGCATCATCACCCAAACTAGCTATATTGAAAATATGTTATTTAAAATATCACCTCATAAAGGTTAACTTCAAATTAAGATATTGCTAAGAATATAGGCAAGGAAGTGAATAACTAACAAGATCAAGAAGGCAAAGAACACTAGAGGAAAAAGCATGAAGCCAATTCATTCTCTTTCGTTTAATTATCTTTTCCAGAGATATAAAGGTTGAAACCTGTGGCTAGATGATTCTATCATATGCATGTTCCTTCATTATCAAGGAGCCATGAAAATATTGCCACAAACTTGATCTAGCGCACGCTACTTGATTCAGATTGCTTCATTAAGTCAATCTGTCATGGACATGTCCAAATG
Organism: Picea glauca; assembly: GCA_000966675.3. Classification (NCBI taxonomy): domain Eukaryota; kingdom Viridiplantae; phylum Streptophyta; class Pinopsida; order Pinales; family Pinaceae; genus Picea; species Picea glauca. Next base: position 208,421 of record JZKD02S1674185.1, read on the forward strand.
GCTTGGGGTGTCTTCATCAAAATTGCAGATCGATATCTCACACATTACTAGGTCCAAAGGACGGTTGGGGTCACTTATTTTAAAATGTTGGCCACACATTAAATTTTTGGTCGCTTTACCAGATTCAACCGACCTTGAATGGGAATACACACGGGTCATGAGAACTATGTGTTCAAACGATTATTTCACGTCGATTTCATTCCTTTACGATGGCATTTGCAAACCCTAATCTCCCATGCTTCAAATCACAGGTTTGAATTCTAGTTTGCACCATACAATAAACAAAAACTGTGTTTGAGGTCAGCATTATAGACAGTTAGCATACCAAAATTTTCTATTATCTATCTTTGTATTTTGTACAATTTTTTTAAATGTATCCAAACGAGAAAAATCCTTTAATTAAATGGATTCATCACTTAAATCGCTCCAACAAATATTAAACACAAAATACAAATGAACATTGCTTATCTCATCTCTCATTTTCATCCAATGATATAGGTCGTTCTTTCTTTATGCATTTTCAAATAACAAGAAACTTGATCGTGTCGTCTTTTTTGTCTTGTCTCCACTTTGATAATTCTTCACTTCAATTACCAGGTCGAGGGTTCACGATTGAGAAGTATTCTCCTTCTTTCAAATACGCCCTTCTACTCCACATTCACAAAATTCATCAATAGCATAGGCCAACAACAGTCTTGCAATTGCAGGTCGTGACAAGAAGAAAATAATCAAGAAGGTAAAATAACTATCAAAATAGAGTTTAGATAAATAACACATAATTCTTCTTTATTTTCATGATCAACTTCTTCATCATCTACCATGGAAAAACTACCATGGTATTACCAGGCACTAATAACTATAGTGCTCTGATAAACTATCATGTCCATAAGATCAATATCATGCTCTTATACCACTGTTAGATTCATAATGAAGAAAAATGTAGAAACATAATGGAAATAACTGAAGAAATCAGGAAACCATGATGAAGAGAGATAAATAGAATATTGGCAGAAATGACATACTCTATAATCATTAATGAGCAAATAATCATATACATAGATGTACATATATAATACAAAAATACCATAATTATCATCTAACTGTATAACAATTAGATAAACTAACAAATTATAATTAAAAATTTTAACAATCATTGTGTCGAACTAATTGCTAATTCAACCAGTCATAAAAAATTATCATTTTTAATTTAATTCAATAATTTATAAAATAATGAAAATGTTCTATATTATTATATTATTAAGACTTTACACAAAATCACCACCTCCTTTTCTCAAATTCAAGCTCATGCTTGCAAATTAAACTATCTTCTACTATACTCCGATTTCAATAATATTATTAACACTTTACACAAAATCACCACCTCCTTTTCTCAAATTCAAGCTCATGCTTGCAAATTAAACTATCTTCTACTATACTCCGATTTCAATATAAACTATATAGAAAATATAAATCCTTTTTATTATAATTTTATTTATTTAATATATAATTTACTTTATGTTATATTTTTTTTACTATATAATTATTTTATATTAATATCAAAATATTATTATTAATATCATATTTTTATTTTACTAATATAAACATGATTTTCGGATTTTATTGTATAATATTAAAAAAAAATAGTTTTTAAATAAACATTTTATAATAAAATGTCACTATATTAATAATGATTGTTTTAAAATTATATCTATATTTTTTTTAACTTTAGATTTATCAATTTTGGAAAGGGATCAAATAAGTTCAACCTTTTAACCTTTATTCAAGTTGTGCATTCTTAAAAATGTTTGTACTTCTAGATATTTAATCTCTCTATGCTTGATCTAGACTGGTAGTTACTTAATCGTGTGAATCTAAATCTTGTTAGTTGATCACAATATTCTAGTAATCTACTATACATATCTCAATTATCTAGAACCTTAATAATCACCTCTCTCTCTTTCTCTCTCTCTCTATATATATAAACATAAATTGTTGATATTATTTTATTTTTTTATTGTTATTTTAATTTAACATTAAGTTGTTGATTGACAAGTACCATATAAATGGAAGAAAATTTGTAAAAATGAAGTCTCATGTTCAATTCTCACCCCGATATTCTTGTGAGACCGATGTCACATGAATTCCCCGGTACAAAAATAAAAATAAAAATATAGCATTAACTTACATAAACATCTCCTTTAAAATATAAAACACTTCTCAACACAATAAATACACTAAATTTAAATTTATTAAAATTAAAATATATAAAATGTAATTGCTTATATTTGCTATGTTTATTAATCCTATGTGTGACTAAGTTGGAGAGGTCAATTATATTAATTTATATCAATTTTTGTTGCATTGGCATGTTTCTTTTGGCGACATTCGTTTTGCTCTTCTCCCTTCCCCTTTACTTCAACCACATTTTTTGTTCCAACGGTCATTTGTAATCACCGTTATCCTTTGCAACGTTTTAAGAAGACTATGTTTCTAAGTTTGTAGCTTATAATGTAAAATACATGCATATTTTAATGATATTGAATAGTTTTGATGTTATGTGGACTTTGGGTTTTTTATGAATTAAAAACACAATGATGGACAATGGGAAGATTCATTTTGATGATAAAGGGTTCATGAAAACATCATTCTCCTCATATCACATAAGGGATTATTTATATGAAATCTTCTTATGTAGATTGGTTTTGGTTTTTACTAGTCATTGAGTTATGAGAACAAGTATAAATTTTTTTGCTTCTCAAATGTTATAAATGAATTATTATTGGGTATAAATTTATCTTAATTCTAGATTTATCGAGTGTTAAGAGAGATAAAATCTTTCAAGGTGGAAACCTCTTTTAAAATGTCAAATTTGAGGAGAGGTTCATACCTCCAGGAACTTCATCTCTCTCATTGCTTCCAATATCTCGAGTAAATATGAATCCATGTTAGTAAATTATGAAAGCTTATTCAATTTCCTACATTTATCTTTATACATCATCTTAAAATTTCATTGTGGAGGTACCTCTAATTGTCTCTCATAGTCATAGAATTCCTATTTTTTGTTTTTATGTGGCAACTAACGTGTCATGAAAGATACTCATGATTGTGCATCAACCAATAATTATGTATATCCATTGCGGTTCATCCTAGTCTAAGGATGGAAACTACTGACTTTAATTGTAACCATGCATGACACCCTTATCATAAGCATTGAAAAAATAATATTTAGCTTATGGGTGGGATATAGGAACCAACCCAACACATTTTTTTCTAAGGATCATAGGTTATGCAATGTGCCCAAACACCTCATGGATTGTTTGAAGAGGGTATATTCAACCTACAATTGGATGTCAACACCAATTCGAAGTTTGACACACTAGGGATGGGCATCATGGCCCCATCTATGGCTAAGAGATGAAAACCAATGACCTAAACACTAAGAGTTACTTCTCTAAGGCTCATGAACTATGCATAGTGTCTAAGTCCACTCCACATGCCCTAGAAAAGAAATGTTTTATCCATATATGGGATATGGGCTCTATTTCAAGGTTTTATATACTATGTATGGGTCTTGTGGCCTAGGTCATGGCATAGGAGTGGAAACCAATAACTTAGACCCTAACATGTTTCTTATAGGAATTATGATGATTTTATACCATCACATAAGCCGACATAAGGACTTTGTAGCCTAATTACACATCCTTACAAATAAATAATATTATGCAAGTCCTAAATATAATTTCTACACTAATTCTATCTCCTACACTTCATCTTTTCCAATATTTTCAAATTTGTTCAGCAAGTACCTCAAATATTCTATCAAATTCGGAATATTGTCAATTTTTTCAGGACTTCGAACCAATGTCTCTAACATGTCATGGAAAAGCATGAGGATTGTGCAAGAGATACACTCTACCAATATTGTCACATTCATGACTTTGTGTGCAATACTAT
>JZKD02S1674185.1:241164-259248 GCA_000966675.3 Picea glauca
CTGTATGATGTAGATAAAATATCTTTCTTTTATTTATTTAACTTGAATGAATACAAATAAAACCAATCCTTTAATATCTTCAACTTCAATTGAATATGAGAGATCCAACTCTTTGATACAAGACCCAACTTGTAGTTCTCAGATCCAACTGAGATGTGAGGAATCCAACCCTCATAAGAAGACTCAGCTTGTAAACAGGCACCAACCTCATAGAATGAACTTCCTTTCAATCCATTATATATATATATATATATATATATATATATATATATATATATATATATATATATATAATCCACAAAGACACTTTCTTCTCACCATTATTTCTTGTTTATATAGTCTTCTAACTGGTGTGAATTTGAACCATTGAGTCTTTTGACAATGAGCCATTGTACCCTTTCATTTAAATGATAATATTAAACTTTAAATAATATCATTTTTCATTTTTATTGTTTATTCATAATTCTCATGATTTAACTCTTCTTTAATCATGACTGTGTATCGGTTCATTAGTCTACAGATCTTGAATTGTTGTGAATTCGAATTTTAATCAATAAGTGCTCCCTTCATACCAAAATTCATGTGACTGGGAGCTCGAAACCACAAGCTTATCCATTCCAAGCATTGTATGTTATTTATTTCTTCTTCCTCCCCTATTCTCCTACAAGGGACCATATTCAAACGTGTGAGGGATTATTTACTTCTAGGTCCTTTACACTCTTTATTAGCTTCTTTACTTTATCAAGCTATCGGTGTTGGAACCAGGTTCTTCGGTACTTCAGCCTTTGGGATTTTGACCTTTGCAATCCTTTTATTATTCTGGAGTTGTTACCTTCCAGAGTGGTTACATCTCATGTTGGCTAATGCAATGGCTAGCATTACTCTCAAAGTTATCATATTGACAGTCTGGTCTAATCCTTTCGTATTCGTTGAAATTTGTTTTTTAGATGATCAACGAATCTAAATTAATCTTCAGTTGAGGTGGACGATTTTCATCTACTCCAAAACTTTGAAGATTTATGACTCTGGGACTCTGGGTTACTAGAAATCTGAAGTAGTTCAATTCCTCCAGAGGTTTACCTACCGAATAAGTCATAAAACAATGGTGACCGTTTGTTGTCGGTTAACACCTCATGATTACTCTATTATTCCACCATGTTGGATCAACGATTGAGAATTCTCCCGAATTAGATCAACGATTAATGTTACTTCATGATTCCTTCCTTCAATGATTAGATGATAACAAAATATTGGATATCCATGAAGTTAGTCATCCCAGAGTGATGTGGCTTGCTCACGTCACTCAATATTATGTGGACCCAAATTCTATGTGCTAGGTGTCACCTCGATTCATGAATTTCAAGGTCCTTATGTGTCACATCGACCTTGACATTTGTTACCACCTGATTAGGCCATGTGTCATCTTTGTCTCCTGCCACATGTCTCCCTCCTGGATCATGGCTTTGCACTTCATGGCTCTAGGAGTATTTGACTTTTATATCAACCTTCGATCATCATTGAAGTGTTGAATATGTTTTTCCACTGTTCTCTCTTTCCTTGTCTTGATCCAACGACCTCTGTTTACTTTGGGACTTAGTTCCTTTGGCCTCGCTTATCCTATCCTTCCACTACTTCATCAAACGGTCGATAATGGTCTCGAAATGAATCAACAGTTAGCGTTACTTCCGAAATTCAGGATTTCAAGGCTTACCCTATCATTACCATTTACTTCATTCAACGGTCGGAGGGATTTCCCAACTCTTCCTTCGATTCGACGGTCGACAGGAGTTCGTGACTTCGGGGCTTCGACCTTTGGGTATTCTTGGTTTTTCTCAACTTCTTATCGTCGGAGTGGTCAGTGTTGAATTTGACCACCTTCTTTCCTTTAGTAAAATCTGACGGTTCAACATTTCCATTCCATATCTATGGTCAACATTTAATTCTAAATTAAATATTGATCTAACAATTGAGAACTCATTTGAAGTTCCTTCCTGATCGACGATTGGCATTTATTTCAAGACTTCAGGATTTCATGGATTCTTCCTTGTCTCCAGTAATCGCCGAAGTGGTGAAGTGGCAAAGCGTTGAAACTTATGCTATCCTTCCACTTGGTTTCGAGTTGATATTTCGACTAACTATAACAGAGTTTCCTCATAGTTCTGAGGGTTTTCAATGCTCTTCTTTCTAATTTGTTCATCATTATTTCTCCTGATATTTTAATAATTGTTTGTCCATTTTTTACTCTATACGTGGATTCTCTTCATGCTACTTTTCCTAAGATTTAGGAACATAGGATCATTGTCGATCCTATTTTGATCAACAATGATCAAAAATTTATTCTTCCCCAAGGTGATTTTCCTTTTCCTTCGATTAATGTATATGTTTGAATCATGTTTCCAGATCAATGACAACACACAATCAATAATTCCAACAATTATGATTACTAGTGTCCACCCTACATATTCTACAGTGGTATTATTCCTTCCAGATTCAACTATGACCCTTTCCCACTATGTAAATGGATCTTCTTATTTAGATCCACATGAAAGGTGTCAGTATTTGGAGCATCATTTTCAGATGGTTATTGGGTTACAATACCATTTGCATGGAGTTCACATGAGAACTCGGACATGGGACCCTGGTTTACAATGGTGGTTGGACTACTTTAGCATGGTAGTTTTCATTTCTACATGGGACCTTGGTTCTCTGGTCTACTTCAATACTATGGTCTACACTTATCCATGGGACCCTGGTGTTGAGCACTCAACACACTCTAAAAGTTTTTGTGAATTTTTTTTCTTTTGGGTACCACTTTGTCTTTCTTGAATTTAGTCACTTGTGTAGGGATCAATGGGTTTTATGTGTTGTTATGTTTTAGCACCAATCGCATTCAATTTGGTTTGGAATTTTTTAACAGATTGACCTTTTCTCTAAGTAAATTTGGCATTTATACTAAGTGTACGCAGCTAAAAATTTGAGCCACACCTATCATCGATATCAGAGAAATCTAAGAGGAAAAATTCCCACATAACAATGATAATCACCAATCACCAATCACTGATGTATCATCAACATCAGAAAAATGGGAGAAAGGGCACACCGATCGTTGATCCTGGCCTACGGATTTTTTTTTCTAAAATTGTCGATGTACCATCGGCATCAGTGAAATCCAAGAGGTAAACCGTCAACATAGAAATCAACAATCGTCGATCATCGATACATCATCGACTTTGGTGAAGAGGGAGAAAGGAAACAATAACTGTCACAAATAATCAATCGTCGATCATTGATACATCGTCCGCATCGACGTGATAGGATGTTTTATCCAGGGATGTATGTCTAAATAAAATCATCGATGCCAAAAAAATGTTTCTCACGTAGAGGTCAAAATCAACATCCACATGTCTTTGTCGCATAAATAGTTTGTATGACTCAGTATTTTCCTAGTGTCGCCTTTTGAGGTTCCTTGTGTCACATCTATACTTCCATGTCATCATTTCCACATCAGCATTGTATGGAAGTTTTGGTCAGCGTCGGAGATTTTTCCTAAAGGTATCAACGAAACAATGTCTAAGAAAAACTGTTGACATTGATTCACTCATTAACTATCGACAGACTGATATTTCACCAAACATCGAGGTTTTTGATCGAACCTTCGTCATGCTACACCGACAATCCTAGACGATCCATGTTGTTGTTCCATTCAAAATACCTTGCTATTTTCCCAACGTCGATCATACTAGTTTCTTGTGAACACGAAAAGGCTTAGTAATTTTATGGGACACCCCTAGCTGAGGTAAGACAGTATTTTTGATATGATGGATAAGTTAAATTTTCTGGTAACCTACACCACGACCTTGTGCACCGACCAATAGTCAAAATTTGAATTAATGGATGAACTATGAAGTAACCTGCTCCTGCGCCGCCAACCTGTGTTGCATTTAATCCTAAGCATGGTGTGGATTCTATGATATCTTGCGTAGATCACATTTACACTCCCGAATTTAAGAATTTATGCGAAAAGGTAAGTATACTTTCTATTTAAATTTAAAAGGTCATACACAAACATGGTATTATGCTCGCAAATCGCTTATTCCTTGAAGTAGACGAAGAAGCAAGAGAAAGCATCGATGAGGTTACAAACTTAGAACCCACTCTCTAACTTTGATTACCGGTAAAACTAGGTTAATCTCTTGTGAGGAAGAGGTAAGCATTGTCTTTATCAATTCTACACTTATGATTGTGTCAATAACACTTGTCATGGCTAGCTGGCAGCTCACTATAATTTTTTCTTTTCTACAGGAAAATACCTCCAAGAAATCCAACAACTAGGCACACACTAAGAACGCCCAAAATGAAGGAAGCAGAGATTGACGAAGGTATTACGTCGGGCATTACAAGAGAGCTTGATTTTGTCTCAAAGACAGAATTAGTTATCCACACATCTACCAAAAATGAGTTTACCCAACCTCCGACGTTTGATGACACAGAGAAAAGCACTGGATCTAAAGTGTTTCTCCCTCATTGGGGAGACCTGTATAGAAAAATCAGTTAGGAGGATTACCCAAATTTCACACCTCAAAGAAACCCGGATGTCAGAATATTGGATGATCAAGTGTTCCCAAACATCAGGAGATCATATATGCACAGGGTGGCTTGTCGAACCCTAGTTCTTACCTGCATTGAAACATTAGGATGGATAATTGACCACACAGACACAATGAAATGCACATTCAACAATGAGGAGGGAGAATGCATTGGTGTTTTTCTTCCAGTTGAGGTACAAAAGTATTATAAACTTAGAGACCCAGAGGAAAGGTTAAACATAGATTTTGTGGTCAAATTTTATGAGTATCATGACACTAGTAGGTTACTAGCCTCATGGTGGAATGACGAAAAAAAATTCACAAAAGAAACATTGGCTGGTACAACACGGTAAATCTTAGAGAGCCCTACATGTATTTAATGACTTTGATTTTTCGATTATATAGAGAAAAGGATTGCTCAAAATTTTCAGAATATTGGATGCCCTTGGCATCAAATCATGGTGATTTCTAGGAGTAGTTTCAATTGGGGAGCCATTATTTCCAAACAGTCGAGTATTAATATCCTACAGGCCCAGACACCAAAGGAAGGAGAAGTTCCAATCTTCTACATGGCATCCTACCTGTTGGACCTAATCTGCGCAAGAAATGTTTTCGCGGGTATGAATTTAAGCTAGCATATTGTCGAATTGTCCGTACATGTTTATTTCAGTATCTTATGGGAGAATAGGTAAAAAATATCATATGCCATGATATGTGATGGGTTCATATCTAGGATATACTTCATTATCCTTAGAAAGGAATTCCCTAGGATTTCGGTGGAAACCAAAAATATGATAGCTAAAGTTGGCCATTGGTACTTCAAAGAGACAAGAACCTATATTAGAGTGTTCGGAGCTACTGGTGCACCCCACCTACTCCCCTTTCATTTCTCAGATCATCTCATAATGGGATTTTTTTTTACTAGGCCATTTTACAAGGTTATAATGCTTGCCCGGTAAAAGATAAGAAGAGAGCTTTCATTACCTATGGTTTTCATATAGGATTTTATATGGTCAAAGGCACTGCTCAAGAAAAACAATAAGGGTTAAATCATCTTGAGTATCGGTTCCCCACAAGCCACTTTCGCAAGCATGATCCAAGTGTTTTAGTTCCCCAACATGTGTTGCAGGTATCCTCCTATTGGTCGTATGCTCATGATAGTTTTGAAGATGAAATCTTTACCGAAGGCGCCCAGGAATTGGAGGAAGTGCTCCATATAAAGGCTAACCCAAACATGACCAAATTTAAATCAATGAACATGGATGAGCAAGTTGACTATAGAGCACACTACTCAATAAGCTATTAGGGTAAGGGAATAAAATCAGGTAGCAGAAGTGGCCAAGGCATGAAGAAGAGGGATATTTTTACTAGAAGAAGCAGAAAGATTTATTGCAATATTAGGGGAAGAGCCCCTACTCAATACTTTGATAGGACCTTTGAGAATCACCTCGGTAGGTACAATAACTAAATGGTTCATAGACAATTCCACCAAAGGAAACCGTTGATCAAGAAAACCCCAACCCTATGTCACCACAAGTAGGATCATTAGTGACTACTACAGCTCAGTGAAGTACATAAAGAGAATCAAGTGGGACGGGTATGGCTACTATCCGCATATACTTAATTACCATATATGATGATGATGAAGGTTCATAGGCTTCTCACATAACCCAGATACCAATCACACAAGAGGAGGAACCTGGGGAAACATTTGCTCCAACTTCCGATGTTTTAATCCCAAATCCCCAGGAAGGAAACCATAAGGTTAGGAGCACTCTGGACACTGAATTTCTTGATCAATTGGGAACAGAGCCTCAGAATGAAAGCTCTAAGAATGACTTGGGTGCTGGTGAACAAGAAGAAGAAACAAAGAAGCCAGAAATCGTCACCTAAATGACCGAACTCCCAGCTAATGTTAATCCTTCACCTACTTCCCCAGTTAGGACAAAGAATTCGTCAGCCGACGAGGACTGGCCAAAGGCCAAATCACCAGAGCATAAAAAAACCTCCCCTTCTAAGGAATTGAAATAACCTACCATGGAACATCTCTATATGGTAGGAAGCCTAGATAATACTTTTTCCTAGGGGGGTCAACAGATTCCTGAACCAGTATATGAAATCGTCGATATACAAGAACTTGCTTATGAAAGGAAAAGGAAAGTTGTGATGAGAAGAACAACCAATAAAAGGAAGCTCACACTCAATAACACACTTCTCATAACCACAAAGGAAACATTATTTGACACAGAAAATGCTAAGAAGAATGAGCTAATTGGAGCATGTATGGCCATAACGGATGCTAATTTAGGTAGGGAAAGAAGGGATGAAAGGGAGATAGCCACCATGAAGAAAGAATTGGACCATCTACGACATAAAGAAGAATATTATCAGAATTTGACACAGGAAGTGGTACTCCTGAAGAGTGATTTCCTAGAAATTTATGCACAATTAACAATTGAAAGAGATCTCTTCACCGCTTACATAGCTGATTTCCAGGAAGATATCCTCATGGGACTAGAAAACTGTAAATATATGCAGTGATGGTATGAAAAGACACATCAAGTCTTAGAATGGATAGAAAACATCAGCAAAGTGCAGAAGGGTCAAGATATAAAAGATCATGGCATCTGAGTGCTAATGGATAGCACCATCGCCTGAATAAGCAAGGAAGTTGAACAATGGGTAAGCATGGTCCAAGAATCTCAGCGGAAAATACAATAAATATGGGGAGAGTGTGAGAAAAGTTGGGAGAAAATAAATTAGGAAATGAGGAGTATTGACCTACCAGAGTTTGGTCCACTAGAGGATTTCTTTGATTTGCATGACATAGTTAAACAACATGAAGAGCAAGACCTATCATGGGAAGCAAAGATTTGACATATTTCAAGCATGATCCTGGGTCAAGTGAAGAATTTCATGGAACCTCTGATTAAAGCTCTTGCAATCCTACAACACTTAAGTGTCAAGATAATCAAGTACAAGGGACGAGAAATAGAGATAAAAGAGGTCATCTCCGCTCCAATGGATCAACACAGGTTCCCATATGAAAATACATTCGAATACGAGAAGAAAAATACACTTTAGTAAAACCACTGGATGATCAAAGGAGAAGCAAAATAGAACAGATAGATAAAATCCGCCACGTGCATTTTCTCAACTTAACACAACTTTAGTAGCTATTTTTAGTTTAGTTATTTTTTGTTATAAATAAGGGCATTGACCTTGGACAAACGGTCGATGGTTTGGGAGAGAAAGAATTTTTATGAAATTTTGTAAGAGAACTATTTTTGTGCAAGTTATTTTAATTAAGAAGTTATATTTAAAACCAAAGACACTTCTATCACCTAAGGCGTGAATGTGATTGGACCAAGGAACATTATCTTTGTCTTTGGATTCAATATTTGTTGTTGTATTGAGTAAGGGTTGTTGTATATGTTATTTAAAGTTATCTTATAATGCTGCAACAATTCTTTTATTTTAGTGGATGAATAGAAATCAATTGGGTTAACCTTTTATTGATAATAGAACATTGAAAATTACTTTTATTGCACTAACTTCTTGTCACGTGTATATCTTCTTTTTATAACTCTTATCTCAGACAATGTTGAATATCTACTAATCAAAATTGTATTAATGCTAGTTTGAAGTAGTTTAGATCTTCTTCATCTGCATGCTAAGGTATAAAGGTTATCCTAACACCCAACCTTTCCCCCAAATCACAATTTAACTTCCCTCTTCCATTTAGTTTAAGCTTTGTCTTTCTTTTGTTATAAATATTCGAAAAGAACCAAAAAGAGAACTATGTAGCATGAGGAAAGGTTTCACAGAAAAGACATATCTATCAATCACGATTAAATCCCATCGATAATTCCATCCATATCACGAATCTGGAGAATGTTACCACTCATAAAACACTTATGAGTCTAATTGGGCCTCTTAAGCAATTTTGGTTCATGTTGTTGAGTTAAATGGATCTTGGACCCCTCAACACCCGGTATATGGTTGTGCACCCTCATAACAAGCGTTGAGGACAACACTTTCATAAGGGGGATGGAATGTTAGGTATCTAGAGAGGTAGTGGGGGGGGGAAGAGGGCCCATATTGATAATAGTGGAGGCCACTCAATGTAAGGTGGACTAGATCCACTATATTATTAAATAAGACCCACTATGGTACTTAGATATAATAAATTTAAAAGGACTTACTAGAAGGTTCTACTTCTAGAAGGTTTCTCCTCTAGAATGATCTTAGGTTGTTGGTAGCACTATATAAAGGGGTTCAATAAATGTAATGGGATATGAAGAGAAGTATTGTATTTGGAGTTGAAGCTCAATAGGAGGAATATCCCTCGAAGTGGAAAATGAACATGAGAGGATCTCTTCCATAATAGGATCCATTGTATGGTGTTTCCCTACCTCAAGGATTTTCTTATAATAAAAGTGTGGTTTCTTCTATATTTCTTTGTGGATATATGGTGTATTCAATGTTTGTGGTGATTATATTTGTAGATCTACTCAGCTACTTAACATGTTTCTTCCTTGTTCAAAATAATTGCATGTTGAACTTCATGAAGTTCCTTTTATTATGTACTTTCCATTGAAGCTTGATATTTTCCTTATAATATTTTTTGGATAACCACTACTATTAAGTCACAACTCCAGCCTAATCACTTCTTAATTCCTTCTCTGACCATCCCTAAAATGTGCAATAATTGACTCATCTCACTTACAATGTTGAGTTACCTTGTTAAAATTTTCCTTTCCCTAATAAATTTGACAGTGAAAACCTGTCTCGGGCACCATCATACCTTGGAATGATTGGAAACCATCTTGCTAGCTGGAATTCTTGGGGAATAAAAAACAATAAAAATAAAATTTCTAACTATGAAAACCCTTTGGGCATAGTTAGACATATCTTGTTTGAAAAATAGCTCGCTGGCGAACAAGGTTTGCAAATAAAATAAGAAATAAAAAAATCCATTAGAATTGATCTCTAAATAAATATCTCTAAGTTTTGCTACTCCATCATAAGGTTGTTCCATATCTTAGTCTATAACTCCTATTGTGCTCCAAAGTTCTAAGATCCACACTGATCTTCCTTGCAAAGTTTGTTACATCATTGCAGACCATATCATATCTCTTGCCTCTCGATATGTTGTTGCAGAAGCTCATGGACTTCTTAGGTAGGTCCAGGTATGCTCCTTTTTCTTTTAATTTATCCAAGTTCATTAGATGTTATGAATTTGTATTTGGAAAGACACTTAGGCCTCTATCCTACTTCCTCACCCTTTTCCATTTATTCAGGATGGACAATGCCTTCATCCTAGGGGGAAATACCATCACCTTTACATCCCATAACCATGCCTTGCCATTTTTTTTCATGTCCACCCCAATATCCATGTATAAGAAGGATTCAAAGTTTCCAATGAGAGAAAAAGAATTGCCTCCTACCACAAAAGAACCAACATGATTAGCAGGAGAAGAAGAGACATTATTGTTTCCCCACAAGAACCAACAATATCCCAAGAAATAACCGATACACATGCACATGCCAAGGAAACTATTAGAAAAGAGGGATAGGCTTCCCCACAAGAACCTACAACGTAATATGTTTTTTTAGAAGCCATTCCCATAGAGGTATAAAATAGAGGTATGTGATTCATACTCATGGTTCACTAATGTTGTATAATTTTTCCACAACTTCACAAGTTGTTATGAGTTACAGAGTTACCCTCAATAGATTCAAGTGAAGATTTACTAGAAATCACATATGGTATGTGGAGTGCAAATCATTTCTTGCATTGTTAATACATATTTGGCAGTCATGTTGAAGCCAAATGAGACCAACCTCATTAAGGATATTCCCATTAACATTATGAGTGATTTAAATTTGAATTTCATTCCTATTTTGATGACTCTTGTATTCATATCTGAAAGGGGAATTTATCAGCAGTCCCAATAGTCTCTTGTTCTTTTCCTTTAAAACAACAAAATTGTATCTATATCATTATGTTTTGGCTATGGGAAAATTTTGACTTGCTGACAGGTGTAGAGAAAAGAACATGCATCATCTATGGAAGAGACACAAAGTTCATATTCAATGGATGAGGGACAACAAGAGCAGTGGTGTTGAAATTATTATTGATAAAGAAAGTATATTATTTTCAAAGAGACCAAGTGTGGAATTGGTCAAGCAGTTGGGTTGTAGCTAAATTTTTTTGCACGAGGACATGTAATTTTCACAATTTGAGGGACTAGGAATTTTTGTGCATTTAATGGAATTTCGAAGAAGACAAATGGAATCAAAAGAAAAATTTGTGGTAATTTTATACTTTTACTCATTCACATTTTTTTTGAAAAGTGAAAAAAATGAATTGAGCATATCTCACAAACTATATATTCTATTTCCACGAAATTTGGAGGAGAGAAGCACTCTAATGAGAGAAAAAAACTATCAAAAAAATTAACGTAATTATAGTTCATGGTTTTCGAGAAAGTGGCCATCATACCGTACTTTCAATTTCCTTTTATATTGAAATCCATGCATCAAAAGGTTATAATTTTTCGTATGAAGAATAAATTAAATAGTAAAAATCTACTCACAAAAATTTAGAAAAGCCCAGTTTGTGGTTTGGGAGAAAATGGTTAAATAAGTTGTTTCTACTCAGACAGTAGTTTGGTGCTTCTCATGTAGCAACTTATTTTTTTATATCTTGGGATGTTTGAACTGGATTGTTGTGATTTTTAAGGCATTAAAATGTAATAAATATACCCACAAAGAATCTCCTCGATTTGTATTGTCATTTGCATGGAATGTCAATTTATTTGAATTACTACAACTTCATCAAAATTGTTAAAAAACACTTGAATACTATTTTTGAAACTTTCACACATACCACAATAGAAGCAAAAAAATCCCTAGAAATCATTAGTGATATCAAACAAGAACCATTGTTGGATATGGAAGGGAATGACACCAACACTACTACACAAGAACCAGTGTTGGCTATAAAACCAAATCACGTTGTTACAAAAGAACCAGTAGTGAATTCAAAATTTGTTCCATAAGAACCTATTGCAGACATGAGGGAAATGGTCAAGAATGAAAATTTAAAAGTCCATTAACATTCTTCTAGTTTGATCATTTATGGTAGCCTATAGGAAAGATCATGACAGTGGAAAAATCACAAGAAAATATTTCAAGGTAAATGGCAAGTGCATTAAAAAAAATGGAAGTCCTTACAACTTGGTTGTGGGTTGCATGAGGACATGCAACATTTTTGGATGGGGGGATATGACAAGATCTATAAATGGCATATTTTTATACCATATTTTCCTACTTTTAACCCATTTTCTCCTACCTAGACCTTGTATCAATCTATTATTACGAGGGATTCCATTAAGTTTCTTTTAAAGTACTTTACATGAATTTATGATTAAACATTAGAAGAAGATCATATTTGAATTTATATTTGAGTTAATTTGCAAAGATGATATGCTAGACAATTTGTTGTGTAGGTTGTGATGTTTCCACGGGGGATGTTTTGGTTCTAGTTGCTGCAATACTCATTTTCAGTTGCGGTTCCAGTTGCTGTAAAATCATTTTCAATTGTTGCAACACTCATTTTTCAGTTGTTGCAATACTCATTTTCAGTTGCTACAATGCGCCAGGGAACTATTTTTCGTTGCAACTCTTGTTGTTGCGGATCAACTTGTGCTACAACTTGCTTGAAGTACACTTGTTGAAACTCTCATTGTTGAAACTCCACATGTGTTGCAACTCGCCTTAAGTACAATTGTTGAACTTGCTAGGGAACTATTCTGGGCTGCAACTCCCATTTTTGCAACTCGTCCAATGAACCTTGAGCCATGTCATGCTATCACATATTTTTTATTTATGCATTTATGCAGCAATAATATTTTTCCAAGAATATGAAATATACAGAGATAATTTTGCAATTCCAAGACAAAATATCAGTTTCAGTGGTTAAAATATTTTTCCAAGAATATGAAATATACAGAGATAATTTTGCAATTCCGAGACAAAATAACACTTTCAGTGGTTAACCAAGAATCTTGGAATTTTTGGGTAAAAGATCTTGGAGTTATTTATTATTTGCTAATTTTTAGCAAAAGATTTTGGAAGTTATCTATTGTTTGCTAATTGTTAGGAAAATATCCTGGAGTTATTCATTAATTTCTAATTATTAGTTGGAAACTATTTTTTATTTAGGAAATTGTTGTAACCACTATGGATTTATTAAATCCCTAAGTGGGTTTATTTAGTTTTTTTTTTCTAGTTTCCATTCAATATGTGTATAAAGGATAGAGATCTATCCATTATTCAGGGATGACTCTTAGAGGAATGTCCAAATGACAATGGAATAATTCATTAAGTTTTTATTTCATTTTTTTAATTGTAGTTTTATAATTTCCGTAGTGTGTAATTCAATTAATTAATTTAATCTATTTTATTTGTATATTTGTAATATATTGATTTCTTTGGGGTTATTTTAATTTATTTAGTTAATTCATGTTGTAAGTGTTGATATAGAATAATATCACCACTATGTTTTATGGAGGCAAGGCCCACTCTAATAGAACAAAGTGTTGTGTAGCTTTGGTAGTTTTCTTTAATTTCCGGTTGTGTGATTTAATTATGCGAGTTGTTAATTATTTACTATGTGATTCAATTCATTTATGTTGTTAATTATTTAAGAAGCATTGTATTTATTCATTCATGCAATTGATTATTCACATAGGATTGTATTTCATTATGTGATTAATGGAATGATTGCAAATTTTCTTCAGACTAATGACAGGGATAATCTTGGCAAGGATTAGGCTCTGATTTCAAAGACTTAGTTAATTTCTTTTCCAGCATGCAGTTAATCAATTTCCTTTCAACATGTGTGATTTATTTTTAGCAAGCGTAGTTTTACTGCACATAGCTAGTGTTTCTTCGAGAAATAGTTGAGTCATATTTTTGATACATGCAACTGGTGTAAATTTCCTTTCCAAAACAGTAGTTAGCATATTTAATTTTCTACAAGTGTGATATTTTCTTTCCTATATGTGTGCTTACTTTCCAACAAGAGTGTTTTAATTTCCTTCCTATGTGTTTACTTTCTTGCAAGTGTGATTTACCTTCCATGGTTTGTAGAACCTTTTCAAAGCTTGAGAATTGTCCATACTCTAACCACAAATGTAATCATTGATACTCGACTACAAATCAAACCAATGGGAGAATAGAGTGTATCTTGCATATACAATGCATGGTAACTCACAAGTTCCATATGAACCCCAAATTGATAATTAAATGCATATTATTTTTAGTTGTCTTTCTGATAAATTAGAAAGGTAATTAAAAATCTCGTCACCTACAACTTACATGAATCGCTCAATCCAATCTATAGTTGAGTTGTTACAACAAATCTATTGGAAGACGTAAACTCATACCAATATGATTAATTTGAGATTAGCACATCATTAAAACATAGACTAAAGGGAAAGGAATCACTTCTCATGAGAACTAGGACATACATTGATTTGAAATGAACATTGATAGATGAGAGCATATTACCAATCTAACATGGGTAGTATCAACTAAGACTTTAATTGAGTTCATACACATTACATCTCTATAGTAGGAATTCCCTCACTACACCTGATATGAAGCATAGGAATACACATTATCCCACACCTTATAATAAATTTGGATAGGGATAGATGTTGATGTTTTGGTAGCATCAGAGAGGTACTTCCACATAGGCATGTGTTTTTCATGTGGAAGTTGTCAAAAATGTTAGTCTTAAGTTTACTTTAGTTAGGAGGAGTTAATTAAAGTAAAATTGTATTTATTAGTGAATTGAGTTATTTAAGGAAATTCTTAGCATGCAGCATGTAATCTAAATCTTAAGTGGGTGTGAGAAGTAATCTCAACCATATATCACTTTGAATATTAGAAATAGATTGTAACTCATTATTATAGAAGAAAGTTTGGGGAATAGAAGAAGTCACTTTTGATAGGCAATAAAAGTCAGAGACTCTTGATGAGAGAGATCAAGAGGAACTTGGTGAGAGACTAAGGTGAGGATCTTTGGTGAGAATCCAAGATCAGAAGAATCTTAGTGAGATGCCAAGAGTAAGAGACCTGGTGAGAGACCAAGGTAGGGAGTTGTTTGAGACACCCTTGTGAGAGACTTGGTGAGAGACCAAGGTTGAGGATAACAAAGAAGGACTTTTTCTAGTAAGGAGTGTAGGGGAAAATAAGGACTTTTTCTTACACTAGAGTGAGGAGATATCACTAGTTGGGTGAATAGAGTTCATCCAAGTATTGATGAGAGGGTTGGATCACAAAGGATTTTGATTCAAGATCTTGATAGGTGGAGAAGAACTTTCATCTAGAGGTGATGCAGGCCAAGGATGTGAGAGAGAAGAAGCATCCACAGGTGGGTTTCAAAGGACAGAGACTAGAGGGAAGAGTAGAGTCATACATATCTTGTCATACAGGATTTATGTACACATCCATGGGTCTTAGAAGAGACAAGCATGAATATCCATGGGTCAGAGAAGGACAAGGAATGGACATCCGCGGTCCAGAGAAGGGAAAGTCGTGGATGCATTGGGAAATGTGCTATTACAAGGCCATACAAAAGCACATGAGTTTCCATGTTTGTCTGCATTGTATAATTCTCTCATTGGGCCATTTTCCCTATTATAGAAGCCCTGAATTGACATTAATAAAAGAATCATTGGACTAGTTTTCCATTCGTGGTTTTTCCATGGGTTGTTCACCCAAAATTCTTGGTGTTATTATGTGATTGATTTGGTTTCCTTGTTTATGCTTCCACTACATGTTTTGTTGAGTGACCTAGTTGTGCCTTGATTCAATAAATATATGTTGCTTGGAATTAAATTTTGGGTTCTAGGTTGAAGGGATATCTCGACATGGTATCAGAGCATACCTAGGCTTGAGAGAAATATTTTCAACATGGTATCATAGCATGGTTTCTCTGGGAGGAAACCAAGTGCATATGGTATCGATGGATCTATGAGATCTAAGTGACCACAGTAGATATCAAGTTCAGATATAGGGTTGTAGTAGAATATCTATGGGATAAAGAGTGTTGAGGTGGGTGCTTGAAGTACTAAGAATAAATCCACTTTATTTTACCGTAGATCAGTCAGATTTGTAGGATATCTTAGTAGATCTATAAACTAGCAAGAATAAATCGAAGGACCAATTTTTTGGAAACATCAAAGATGAGGTTTTGAAAGAGAGAGGGAGCACATGGGAGCAAAGAAGGACTTTTTCTCATGTGCTTGAATCATCTACTTTGGAGAAAAGATGGAATTTTTCTCAAGTACTTGAGCCATGATGAAAAGTGACTCAAAGGGATCTCATATGGGTGAATAAGGAAGGCCATCCAAATATCATAAGATGACATATTTATTGGAGTCAGTGGACTCACAGACATAGAAAAGAAGGAATTTTTCTCAAGGAGATCTCAAAAAGGGGTGAATAAGGAATTTCACCTATAGATATAATCAGTTGAAAGGAGAAGAAAAGTCGTGGGAACAACTACAATAGTTCCATGAGCAACAAACAGATCTGGTGGAAAGGAAAAATCTAGGAACTACAGGAGTTGCAGGTATAGGATCATACAAAAACAACAGAGGTACTTGGTTTCAAGTGTTGATTATTTCTCAGTGGAAAAAATACACACACATAATGAGTGAGTAAGATCTCATTGAGTGGATGAAAAAGGAATTTCATTCAAGTGTGTACAGAAGGGTTTGAGGAAAGTAGCAAAGGGGAAGCAAGGGAGATAACAGTCAACCATCAAGATCGATGGAATGATTTTGAGGTTTGTAGGGCTTGTCTATTTCATGATTTTTTTTTTCTCGGGTGAACTATTGTCCCATTATGGGAGCCTATAAAAAGATCCAAGGGAATATTACATCAACGTCAATGACCGAGAACAAGGAGAAGGTAGCTCCGAAGGTTGAGCAACTCAGAGGGAGTTAGTTTTCATGTTCAGGTGGGAAGGAGCATCCTTCCAAGTCAGTCAAGAAGGAGTTATAGTATGAGATGGCCATGCAGGATGATGAGGAGAAGGATACTTCTAAGAGCATGTTCAGAGGAAGTTTCTCTTCGAAGATAGGTTAGACCATCATGGCATGGATAGCTTATGTTTCAGAGGGAGAAACCAATCATGTGTATTGGAGAGTAGGTATGGTAGCATATCTGGTAGAAAATATAGAGAAAAATCCAGGTGAGAGAAGTAACTTCCTTTCTAAGAGGGAATGTTGATTTTTTTGTAGCCTCAGATAGGTACTTCCACATACTCATGTGTTTTTCATGTGGAAGTTGTCGAAAATATTCTAGTCTTGATTTTACTTTAGTTAGAAGGAATTAATTAAAGAAAAATTGTATTTATTAGTGAATTTAGTTATTCAAGGACATTCTTAGCATGCAACATGTAATCTAAATCTTAAGTGGGTGTGAGAATTAATATAAACTGTAGTTCACTTTGAAGATTATAAATCGATTGTAACTCATGATTATAAAAGAAATCTTGGGGTACAGGAGAAGTCACTTTTGATAGGAGATCAAAGTCAGAGACTATTGATGAGACAGATAAAGATGACCTTCGTGAGAAACCAAGGTGAGGATATTTGGTGAGATGTCGAGATTGAGAGACTCTTGGTGAGATGCCAAGAGAAAGAGACTTGGTGAGAGACGAAGGTAGGGACTTATGTGAGATACCCTTGTGAGAGACTTGGTGAGAGACCAAGGTTGAGGATAGTAAAAAAGGACTTTTTCTAGTAAGAAGTGTAAGAGAAAAGGAGGACGTTTTCTTACACTAGAGTTATGAGATCTAACTGGCTGGGTGAAGAAAGTTCATCCAAGTATTGATGAGAGGGTTGGATCACAAAGGATCATAATTTGAGATATTGATTGGTGGATAAGGACTTTCATATAGAGGTGATATAGGTCAACGAAGATAGAGAGAAGAATCAACCACAAGTGGGTTTCAAAGGACAAAGACCAAAGGGAAGAGAAGAGTTGTACGGAGATTGTCGTACAAGATTTTGATACACATCCATGGGTCTCAAAGGAGATAGGTGCAGATATCTGTGGGCTAGAGAAGGATAGGGCATGCACATACACGGGATAGAAAAGGTTAATGCATTGATACATTGAGAAACAGTTTGGTACAAGGTCGTACAAAAGAACAGGAATTTCTAGGTTTTTCTACAGTGTATAATTCTCTGAGTGGCCCACTTTCCCTATTATGGGAGCCCTGAATTTCCCTTAATAAAAGCATCATTATACTAGTTTTCCCTCAAGGGGTTTTCCAAGGGTTGTTCACCCAAAATTGTTGGTGGTATTATGTTTTTTATTTGGTTTCCTTTTTTGTGCTTTCGCTACATGTTTCATTGAGTAACCTAGTTGTTCTTTGATTCAGTAAATATATGTTTCTTGGAATTAA
>JZKD02S1674185.1:291011-302023 GCA_000966675.3 Picea glauca
GAGAAATTAGAGAATAGAGATAGAAAAATTCAATGGCCAGAATGTTGAGCTTTGGAAGATTAAAATTGAATATCTCCTTGTAGATTGAGAACAATGGACAACATTCTTTCTAGGTACCATGTCAGCAGGTATGTCGACAAAGGAATGGGAGAAACTTGAGAGAAGAGCAAGGAGTATGATTCAATTTTTTCTTAAATATTCAATGCTTCTGAATGTCTCTAGTGAATATTCGACCAAGAAACTATGGGACGAGTTGGGAATCTTGTACCAGTAGAAATCCATGGTAAATAATTTGTTTCTCAGAAAGAAATTGTATCTTCTAAGAATGAGTGATGCAAGTTTAGTTACTAAGCATTTAAATGTGTTTAATACCATTATAATATAATTATCTTCTATGGATATTAAAATCACTGAGGAGGAGAAATGTATAATCCTATTATGTTCTTTGCTAGACTCTTGGGATAACTTAGTCATGGATATAGGGAGTAATGAAACCACATTAGTGCTAGAAGATGTGGTTGCATCTCTACTATCAGAAAAAACAAGAAGGAAGAACATGGAAGAAGCAACCAAATATGTTGTAGTGGTGAGAGGTTGACGAATTGATAGATATAAAGGAAAATTCTTTGGTAGAAAGTATAATTCGAAGGGTATATTTAACTCCCCAGTTCAACCGACGTGAAGATGATGGAAATGTGGTAAAGTTAGTCATTAAAAAAAGGACTGCAAGTTGAAGCCAACAAAAGTGAATACCAGATCCGATGAGAAGCAGTCGACTGAGATAAAGACGACTACATATAAGGGAGGCGATCTGTACCTGACATCGACCGGTACATAGTTAGATAAAGATTTTTGGTTGATCGAATTAGGAGAATATGATCATATGACACCACATACATAATGGTTCTATGAGTATGAATGATATGATGGAGGTGATGTGTTCTTGGGGCATGACTCGAAAACCAAAATTTTCGGACAAAGAAGAGTTCAACAGATACTGCAGGATGGGAGGAGTAGAACCCTTCCAGGTGTGCTACACATTTCGGGTTTGGAAAGAAACCTAATATTTTTTAGTAAGATGAGTGATGTTGAAGTGAACACTCTATTTCAAAAGGATTTGTGCAAGATGGTTAGAGGTGAAATATTCTTAATGAAAGGATTTTAGATTGGAACCCTATACAAGTTTCTAGGGAGTATCAACTCGACTAGATGTAATAGCATCATTGTCCCTGAAGCCGACTCAAATTCAACTCGAATTGACTCGACTTGGGCTGAGTCAATTCAAACCGACTTGACAAGTCATCATAAAGTTGACTCTACCAGACTATGGAACGAGAGGATGAGACATATTAGATAAAAATAAATTCGAGCTATGCACAATAAAAGTATGGTTGAAGACTTTCCTAACTGTAATTTATAAGTCTACTTTTGTGAACATTGTGTATATGGAAAAAAAGTTGGGTCTTTCTCCTATCTGGAGTGACAAGGGAAAATGGGATTCTAGAGCTAGGTCATAATGATGTGCTTGACCCTGTTACAATTTTTTCACTTGGTGGATCCCTGTATTATGTCTCCTTCATAGATGATTTTTCCATGAAGACATGGATATATTTCTTGAGGAAGAAATCAAAGGTTTTCAAGAAATTCAAAGAGTTTAAATATCTTGTAGAAAACCAGACAGATAAGAAGATTAAGGTGCTAAGAGCTAACAATGGTGGTGAATTCCGTGGAAAAGAATTTGATCAGTTCTGCAGGAAGTGTGGTATATCATGCCAAACTACCACACCATATACCCAAAAAAATATGGATTTTCCAAGAGAATGAATATAACGTTGATAGACAAGGTAATAAGCATGCTCAATGGTGTTAGGCTCACATAAGAATTATAGGCAGAGGCAGCCAACACTGAAAAATATCTATTGAATATGTCTCCTTCATCAATTCTAGTCGACATGACTCCAAATGAGGTATGGTCAGGTAAGAAGCCTTCAATTTCACTTCTCAAAGTATTTGGATGTGATGCATTTTTGCATCTTCGCAAGGAAAATAAGAGAAATATGGAAAAGAAGGAATTCAAATGTATTTTCATTAGATACAAAGAAGGAATGAAAGGATATAAGATATGGGATACTCCATCAAGGAAAACAATGTACAGTCGTTATGTGGCCTTCAAAGAAGTCATGAATAATACAGAACTGAAATAAATTGTTCAGATCGAGAATAATCCCGAGATGGTGTGATTTGAAATGAGGAAGGAAGGATTTGATTCAAATGAGTCAACTGAATTAGAGGAAGAGGTGGAAAAACCGACTATGTTTGTAAGGAGGTCATAAAGAGTAACAAAACCAGTCGAAAGGTATAGTCCGCCCGACTTTCATTATGTGTTCATGTTAACTGCCACTGATGATGAGCCCAAGTCAGTTGGGGTGGAAATCAACTCAACATAGGTTAAAATTTGGAAGGATGCCATGGTCTAAGAGATGAAATCCTTTCATAAGAATGAGACATGGTACCTAGTCAAGTTTCCCAGTGGAATAAATATTTTTGGTAGCAAATGGGTATTCAAGAAGAAGATGAATTTTGCAGGACAAGTCGAGAATTTCAAAGCTTGATTGGTAGAGAAATGATATTCCCAAGTCGAGGGAGTCGACTTTGGTGATATTTTTTTCCCCTATTGCAAAATTAACTTCCATTAGAGTAATAATGTCTATGGCTACAACATTTGATCTGGAAATAGAACAAATGGATGTAAAGACAATTTTTCTACATGGGGATGTGGAAGAGGAAATCTACATGAAATAGATTGAATCATTTGTAGTAAAGGGAAAGAAATATTTGGTGTGCAAACTGAAAATGTCCCTTTATGGTCTAAACAAATCACCAAGGATGTGGTACCAAAATTTCAACACAGACATCCTTAGTTTTGGATATGTGAGAAGCAGAGATGATCACTGTATATATTCCAAAGAAGAAGGTGAGAATTTCATATATGTGCCTTTGTATGTCGATGACATGTTTCTAATTGGAAACAACATGGATGCAATAAAGGAGGTGAAGAAGCAACTATCCTCCAAGTTCGACTTGAAGGATCTCGATTGTAACATACCTATCCTCTCACTAGTCGGGCTACACTACTTAAATAGGCTACAACACACCCAACCACTAGCAGGTGAGGCATGTTGCAGTCCCAAGACTCAGTTCTTTGAACTTATCTCGAAATCAAAATACTTCTAATCAATAAAAGATGCATGAAAACCACATGCATAAGACAAGATCCTTGCTACAACATAAAGCAATAAACAATGTTCCATGCACAAAAATTAACCAGTAGACAAGCACATTAAAAATACATATCTCAGAGATAATTAAATACACAGTGGAAATAAGCATTACATAGAAAAAACAAAGAGCACTTATCTTTGCATGTAAAAGTTCACCAATTGGCTGCATACCAAGGACTTTCCTCCTAACCATAAACATCATTTTTCTTATACTCTCAATAGTAGGTCACCCCTGAGCCAGGGATATGAATCCACAAGGAAAATTCCTAGGCCAAGTATACACACACAACAATTGGCTAACTAGTTCTCAGATTTCCCAACCACGCAACAAATATGAATTCCCAGCTCTCTTTCCCCCTCAGCCTGCACAACCCAAAGAAATAAACACCTTTCTCTTCCATGCAGTCCCTTGGGTTGTCCCACTTCTCTCCAGGGCTCCAGTGCTACTCGACAGGAAATTTCCCTATTGGAAGCTCCAAGGATTCTCAGTTGTGGACAATTCTATCTAAAATGTCATCAAGCTCATAACTAACATTATTTTCAGCACTCAATTCATCACAGGCCTTCCAACACTCACAAAAATGCAAAGTAAACCAACCCTCTCCTACCTGTCCTGCACAACCCAAGAGAATGTACCCCCTTCTCTTCCGCATAGTCCCTCAGGTTGTCCATCTCCTTCCAGGGCTCCAGTGCTTCTGGTCAAGAATCTGCATGCTAGGACTCTCAAGATTCATAGTTGTAAGAAAAATTAACCAAGAGCCACCCAAACATCCATTTGTATCCATGCTCAGACCAAGAGCACATGAAATATCCAGAAAGAGTGAGGAAAAAGGAAGAAGAAGAAGAACAAGGGAAATAAGATGAAGAAGACCCAAAACAACTCCCAAGGGATGTTTAAATTACATGAAGATAAGAGCCACGTGGCCTACCTCCCAAGAAGCTCATATAACCCATTTTCTCCATAAAATCAATTATGGGTAAAATAAAATAATAATAAAAATACTTAGCCCCTGAAGCCCCCTCTCTCGTGGAATCATAGACCCCTATCCCTTTTGTCCTTTTCTGTCTTGCATCCAGTGGTGTATTTTATTAATGTATATGAAGTATTACATTTCCTAATAACTCTGGCCCATTTTAAACTTTATTGTCTCACTAGCCAAAGTCACAATTACATAATACATTATAGTTCATAAGGGTTAAAACTAGGATGTTACATCCCCCTCCCTTTATTTTGGCACTATCCTCAGTGCACAACACCATTCCAATGTTATTAACATTACAAATCTAGGCTCTTTGGCCTTAATCCACATAGGAAATCCAACCAACTCTTATATACATAGGCACTCTGGCCTAAAATTAAGCATGTATATATAGGAATTCTGACCCAAAACATGTATAATGATCTTCAGAATTTATTTTTCTGGCAGCAATTCTAGCCAACAAGATATCCTTCCCCCTCATCCCTGCACAACCCAAAGAAATGAATCCCTTTCTCTGCCATGCAGTCCCTTAGGTTGTTCCACTTCTCTCCAATACTCCAGTGCACTAGACCGGGAACTTTTAGAGTTGTGGCTTCCAAAACTCCATCTACAACAAGTCCATTGGAATTTATTCATTCTATGTCTTTGTCATTCAGTTGTACCAGCGTCACCTTCTTATTTTCCTTCATAGTCTGGTACTTTTCTAGATCCTCAACATTCATCGTTTTCCTACAACATTTCAAATCAGCAAGCATGTCAATTCACAATTTGTGCATACATTTTTTATTTTTGTTCATAATATAAGAGTAGATTTTCATAATCCAGTACATTACTTATCTGTGTGGTTCATGGATCTGCATCCATATGGTTGTCTCGTTAACTTGTATCATTGTTTTCCCTGACACACTCATTGTGTCCATGCTTCCAATCAATAGTTTACAAGAACCATCAGAGTCTCCTCTTCCTTCCAGTCACTCACCTTCCAGGTCCAGGCTCAGACATCTGCTTCTCTACTATACAGTCCCTCAGGCGATCCATCTTGCCTGGACAACGCTTTCTTGCACAAGAATAGTTCTAGGGACATAGGGTTCTCATGTCACAATAGTAGACTTTTTCATTCTTTCCAGCTTGCATATCCAACATCTCATCTATATTATACACATACATTCATCAAGAGATATCATTATAACCATTTCAATCATAAATTTCAAATTTGTTTTATACAGGAAAACAAATTTTCCAAGCATGAGCTTTCTGCTCATAATGGTTGGCTCTGCAACTGTAGCTATCAGTCATCCATATGGCTTACATCCCTGCCATATTCAATACCATCCTACCTACAATTTTCTCAATTTACATTCAGCCAAAACAATTTGTGAGTACTTATTAAATTATAATTCCCAAAATTGTTTATATAGGAAAAACAAAACTCTAGACATGAGCTTCTGCTCATAATAATTGTCTCTTGCAGCAATAGGAATTGGTCTTCTTTATGGGCTTACAACACTGTCATATCCAAGACCCTTTCTTCCTACAATTTCAACATTCCTCAGCCAAACAAATTGTCAATATCTCATGCACAAGATATATATATATATATATATATATATATATATATATATTCATGGAAACAAGTGATCTCAGAATTGTTTACAACTACAATTCAGTTACTTCCACCAATTCTTGACATTAAATGGAATTTGAATATGGAATGGAATGAACCCATCATTCTTTACACATGTATTATCAACCCATCTCTTCTTTCTTCTATCCAGAGATATTTTTATTACTCTGTCTCCCCCAATAGAGATTTTCTGTAATTTATCATTATGCAATTTCAACACCACATGCTTTTAATAAAGCAACAATTAATTACTAAATAAAATAACAATCAATGTGACAATACCCATGGCCACATCTACACAATGCATCCATGCATTGGCTACATAATACCACATGACTATGTCATGAATTCCACCACGATGAGTTGGAAGGTTTGGCCAACGCTTCAACACATCATCCACACACTTCCTACTACTTGCCTGACTATTTGGATACCTTCCTTTTCAACCCAAACAAAACACCAAGAATATAATTCTTAAGTTCTATTCAGTGTCAACAAGGAGGTTGCAGTCCAAACATCAGATATACAATAGATACCACTGAGCACTCATATAACGTTATAGCCCTTCCATATCCAACCATATTATGGTCTCACAGATGACTAGATCTATGGATATTCATTGTTATAGAAGGATTATGTCTCCTAAATTAACCTGGTTATGATCCCATAACCAATCATAACATAATATGCAATTAAAATTTTATCTAAATGCATTCTAGCATTAACAACATTTACATACTCTAGGCCTTTGGCCATTACATATCAATTTAAATATTCTAAATTAACTGAGGCATTTCTTACCTCAATCCCCTTCAACATGTATGCATCAACATAAAATAAATGCATACATGTTTGGTTGTTATCAACCTAATTGTTGCTATCTGACCAATTGATATTTGTAGAAGCTCACAGACTTCCTCCTTCATCATTTTGATCACCAATCTTGCCACCCTCATGGGTCATCACCTAGATGGGAATCACAAGCAACAGAAACATCCACATCCTTAACCCTTTTATATCATTTTTCTTGAATACATAATTCGTTATTAGTCATACTCAATCATTATTTCATAATAATAGACTATTCTAAGTTCACAAGCATGTTATATGCATATCCAAGCATGTGCAATTACACATCCATATGCACCAAGCATTTACTGTCAGCATGCCTACTAATGCATATGCATTTTAACTTCATCGCATGCCTCATGCACTCTAGTGGACTTTTATTTCAATTCACTCATTTATTTATCTATTTATGTTGTAGTTGGTTTTCCTTGAACTCCTTCAGATCCTTGTTGCCTTGTGTGCTCCCATTCTGCTCATCTGAATTATGGTTTGCTAGTCTGAATACTTTCCAGCCAAGTTCCCATTGGCCATTCTACAATCCAACCAATGTACTCAAATGCAACAACTCCTTTTGGGTAGTCATATCCAAAATTTACCTTTATGAGACATTCCAACACCCTGGAATGAAGTAGCTCAAAACATTTCATCACTCTACTATCACAACACTCTGGAATCAAACATTGTTACTCCTAGTTGTCCATTAGGTTACTTCATTAACATTTCCCTGTGAAACCATACCTTTCACATTTAATACCATTCCCCAATGGAAGTCCATTTTCATTCAGTGACACTTTTCAAGTGAGAGAGCATTCAATTTCTCTGCATTGGCATCATGCTTCCATTGTGAACTCTGGTATCAAAAGTGGATTTCTTTCACACTTAATCTTTGCAACTGTCTACGCCTCTCTTCCTTCAAGGATAGGAAATCATACTTTTCCTTTTATGCCCATCCATGACATATTTAACCTGCTAGCTTCATATCCTATGTGAGGACTCTTTCTTTTGTTGTACCTATAGTTTATTCAGATTTTGTGGTTGTTGACTATAACTTTTGATCCACTATTCTTGAGTTTTTTTTCCACCTTTCAATACTTTCTTTGTAGCTCTTGATTTCCTCATCCAACTCCTATAAGCTCTAGCATGCTTCCATGACCCTATCATCTGATCCTAGACTAGAATTGATCTAGCTATACCTCTAATCCTATCAAAATATGTAAGCAATCATCTGGTTAGAATTATGCATATCATACAAAAATTGTCAACTAAATTTATAGGTACATTTTATGTTTAATTCATGAAGGAAATTATATCACTTATAATAGTTATCCAAAATAGACTGATTCCAAATCATTCTCCTTTGAATCAGCTTTCCAACGACTGAAATCTCGCCCCAATTCAATATACAAGCTTAAAGTTAGGGATCCTTAAAAAAAAACACTTTAAGCCCCCTTAGCTGATATAGAAATCGAATTCTTCCTAGGAACCTTCCTTCAACCAAGTTCCATGTGACCACGGTTTGAAACTGCGAGCTTAATCACTCTTTAGCACCTTGCTTTGTGTTCTTCCACACAGGATCTTGCACGAACACCATGTTTAAGGGTCGGTTTACTTCCAGACCCCTTTTTACCTTAGCATGAGACTAGCGTTGGGACCAAGTCCTCCAAACTTCGGCCTTCGACTGTTCTCCATTTCCAAACTCCGATTTCCCCCTGAGTTATAGTTTGCCAAAGCTTTTAATAACTCCACTAGAAAAAAAAAATGGTTGAGATTTAATCTCCCTTCAAATAGATGGTCCTTCCCCCATCTAGAGGCTTCAACGAGATCAATGGATATGACTTAATCAAGCATTGAGACAGACAGCTCTCAACCAATTTGGAAATTCGACACTCTAGGATATTTCCATTCTTGAGTCTCCCACTTCCCCAGAGTGACAATCCTTTGAATTGCTTCCCTTTTCTCCCTCTGTTTGATCCAATGGTCGAGAGAGGTCTCGAAGGGATCTCATATCGACGGTCTACATGCCTTCGTGACTTCGACACTTTTCCCTGACAAAAACTTGGACACCCCCAGAGTCCCATGCTCTCGGAGATGACACGACATGTTGATGTCACCTAGGGTGACGTGGACCCATGGCATGTGTGACACGTGTCACTTAAAAATGGAAAGATTGGGGTGAAAAAGGTACCAAATCTAGGTGACACATGTCCCCACATGGCACCCCTTCCATGTGGAATAATCCATGTCATCAACCACATGGATGATCCACAATCACAGCTCCAGATCTGATGTTATGCATGACCTCTTGGCTTTACACTTCGTGAATTTGACACTTTGGGGCTCCGACGCTTTGGGGTTTTGCTCTGCAACATACTTAGTAATCATTGGAGTGGTGAATTTCCAAAGCTCGAACTTCGCTACCCTTCTACCACTGCTAGATCCAATGACCTGCAACACTCTCGAAGTCCTTCCCTCGACCTAATGGTCGACGAGAATTCTAGGACTTTGGCGCTCTAAGGCTCCGGGTTGTAGAAATTCAACAAGGTTTAAAACTCCTGGAGTGAAAAATCCCAGAGCGAAAACTCCCAAAGTGTTCAACGTCAGGTGACCATGATCGATGGTGGAGATTCCCCTACGCCTCCTATCAGAACAAACGATTGACGGGACTTTGTGACTCTAGCCTTCGGTAATTCAGGCTTTTCTTTCCTTCCAAGATCTCTGAAGCGGTGAAGTTATGAATTCTTACCTTTCACATTTGGCCTTGATCGACAGTTGACGATCAACAATCTATATCTGACAGTTGGGACGTAACCTTACCCCAACCTATGGTTTATCCTTCATCGAATGGCCCTTGTTCACCTGCCCTCTGATCCAATGATCCAAATCTCTCTTGATCCCATGTTGGTGATCACTCCTGAATTTGAAAGGGACAGTCATGATCCTTCAATCCCTTACAAAGGATCTCTGACGATCTAGCTTCTGCAAAAACTCTGCAATGACATTCCTCCTGATCTTCATGATTTCAAGGTCATAAATCGATCTCAACCACGAGACTCTGACCAACTTATATAGCCCGGTGTTTCAACTAGTATCTATGATACCAATATGTCACATACCCAACATCCCACAGGCTAGGATATGCTACTTAAATAGGCTGCAACACACCCAACCACCAATAGGCAGGGCATGTTGTAGTCCCAAGACTCAATTATCTGAACTTATCTCGAAATCAAAAGACTTCTCATTAATAAAAGAGGCATGAAAACCACATGCATAAGACAAGATCCATGCTACAACATAAAGCAGTAAAAAATGTTCCATGCACACCAATTAACCAATAAACATGCACATTAAAAAACATATCTCAGAGATAGTTAAATACAGAGAAGAAATAAACATTACACGAAAAAAATAGAGATCACTTATATTTGCAAGTAAAAATTCACCAACTGGCTATAGACCAAGGACGTTTCTCCCAACCATAGACATTGTTTTTATTTTACTCTCAACAAAAGGTCACCCTCAAGCCAGGGCTATGAATCCACAAGGACGATTCCTAGGCCAAGTCTACACACACAACAATTGGCTAACTAGTTCTCAGGTTTCCCAACCGCACAACAAATCCAGATTTCCATCTCTCTTTCCCCCTTAGCCTTCACAACCCAAAGAAATGAACACATTTCTTTTCCATGCAGTCCCTCAGGTTGTCCCACTTATCTCTAGGGCTCCAGTGCTACTCGATAGGAAATCTCCCTATTAGAAGCTCCAAGGATTCACAGTTGTGGAAAGTTTTATCTGAACTGCGATCAAGCTCATAACTAACATGATTTTCAGCAATCAAGCCATCACAGACCTTCTATCACTCACATCAATCCAAAGTACACCATCCCTCTCCTACCCAACATGCACAACCCAAGAGAATGGACCCCCTTCTCTACCACTCAATCCCTCATGATGTCCATCTCCTTCCAGTGCTCCAGTGCTTCTGGTCAAGAATCTCCATGCTAGGACTCTCAATATTCGTAGTTGTGAGCAAACTTAACCAATATCCACCCAAACAAACATTTGTATCCATGCTCATACCAAGAGAACACAAAATAGCCAGAAAGAGTGAGGAAAAAAGAAGAAGAAGAATAGCAAGGGGAAGAACACGAAGAAGACCCAAAACACCCCACAAGGGATGTTTAAATTACATGAACACAAGAGCCACATGGCCTCCCTCCCAAGAATCTCATGTAACTCCTTTTCTCCATAAAATCAATTACGGGTAAAATAAAATAA
>JZKD02S1674185.1:335779-346193 GCA_000966675.3 Picea glauca
CCAAGTGCTCCTCAGCAGTTATGTCTCCCTCCCCACTGAACTTGGGCATGTACTTCAAGTAGTCTCCAGCAGGGAGAGGATTCATAGGATGCGGTAGGATTAAAGGGGCATATCTAGCAGCAACTATGGAATCCATTCTATTCAGAGGGGGATTAGCGCCAGCCATAGGGATATTGGGTAGAGGAGAACTCGGAGGAGAAGGAGTATGGACGGGAGATGTCGGAACAGAGGTTCTTGGAGGAGACAACGGAGAAAACAGAGAGAGAGCCAAGGGACCTAAGTGTGCAGATGCTTCTCTCTGAGCAGTAGTAGAGACAAGAGGAGGGTTGGTGAAACCTTCAGAAGCTCGAGGTCTGTGTTGAGGCACGACCTCCAGGGAGGGGGGAGTGACAAGGATCTCTCTTTCTGATACCAAACCAGGAGGAGAAAACTCAGCAGGAACACTCCCGAAATTTAGAAAATGGGAAACCTCAGAGGAAGGACGACTAGGAAACTGAGAACAAGAAAATGGAGTTCTCACAGAAGGGGAAGGCGCATTACCTGTTTCAGCGATGGAAACTTCTTTCGCAGAGCTCTTTCCCTTTCTGCGCACTACTTTCGCGTCAGCCTCTGGTGTAGCTAAAGGCAAGTGTGGATTAGACCTCGTGTGTCTGCCTCTCGAAGCCACAGTTGATAGAGCAGGTTCTCCCCAGTGGAGTCGTTAGAATGGAGTCGCCAGGTGCACAGTAGCAATCTTCAAGTTCTGATATCTGATGCACCTTCAGAATCAGTTAATCTTTGTCGTTCAATACTGGGGAAAATGTTCAACTTCGTCCCCGGCAGCGGCGCCAGAAATGTTGGAGCCGGAAGTCACTCCTGGATTGCTTGCAGGAGCAGAGCCCGACGCCCATCAGTTTAATGTCACGATTTGTTTGAAAGGGTGATCAAATGGAGGAAAACTTAGAAACAATATCGTATCAACTCAGAAACTAGGCCAGGCATGCATGGACGAGTGACGTCTTAATAAACTTCAAACAGTGAGCTGTAGTAAATGGTGAGTAGGGGGAAGACTTGCATTAGGAGAGTGCGAAGGTCTATCACAAACATCTGGCTCATAACAGACTGGAGAAGAAAGCATTCAAACGCAAAATCCTTTTACATCCAAACACAGAAGACCAGAGGGCACAACAATGTCATAACAAATCCTTTATCATAACAAGGTTGTTCAATCCACGCGAATCCTTCGACTATGGATTCCCTGGTATGAGATGGAACATAGATTGAAAAAGAAAATTGTTTGTCATAAACTAAGAAATCTCAAACACAGAGGCATAACCGGGAAACCAGAATATTTGCTGAAACTTTACAGTCGGGAGCTTAGCTCTACCATCGATCGATACCAAAATGGAAAAAATGCCTACATATACTCAAAACAACAACAGCGGCGGAACCAAGATACTACATTGAAAGCTTTGTGTCTGCATGGCTTCTGACAATTCTGCAACCGCAATATTTGAATGGTCGTGCAACTTATGGCAGACGCGATCGATCTTCTGACAGTTTCATCGGTGAATCGGCGTGCCTTTAATTCATTGCCGGACTCTTCCATTATGGAGGAGACGATGTCTAACCACCACCAACCACTTCAATAACTGCTTCTTGGGGATTGAGAACGACCTGGCCAACTCAGCACCTCGGGATATGGAAGACTTCTCGCGCTGCCACCTGGAATAACCAAATGGCTTGAAGGACGGGTGTGGAGGCCAACGCGAAAAGTGGGGTTCGGCAACGGAGTGATGAGGCCACAACCGCAGGGACGAAGTAAGAACGATGAGGGGTGAAAAAGGCGGTAGGGGATGACATAAAGCAAAAGGAATATAAGAGGAGAAGGCAGGAGAATAGACGTGGCAAGTGTAATTTAGTGAGAGGCTGACATGGAGGGAAAGGGACACGTGGTAGATGGTGAGTGGACGATGAGACGGAGGATGGGCCATCTGGACGAAAGCGGGGAAGCGGATGGATGACACACGGCAGCAGGGGAAAGGTGGGAATGAAGACGACATGATGGGAGAGGGGCCCAACGCGGGTTAAACCCAGAGCAGCTGAGAATGGCAGGAGTGCATGAGCGTCGTTGATCCAGGCATTGAAATCTCGGCCGTCGGAAAGCTGCACTCCCGATTCCGGACCCCCCCCTCCGCTTAAAGGTAGAAAGGCGGGGGGCGTCCAGAATTGCTCTTATCGTCGTTGATCCGGGCGCGCTAATCTGGGTCGTTGAAAAGGTGCGCCCCGGATTCCGGACCCCCCCGCTTAAAAGTAGAAAGGCGGGGGGGGTCTGGAATTCCTCCTGCGCCGTTAATCCGGGCGCCGCGATCCTTGCCGTCCAAACCTAGCTTTCATTTAATCGTGGGCGCATTAGCACCCCGAACTTAGGACAAGTGGGTTTTTGACCCATTCCTTTGCATTCTAACCCCCCTTACAAGAAATATCGCTAACATAACCACAGATATGCATCATATACAAGGAAATACCCATAAACATATAGGAAATTATAATCACATATATGATAAACCATGACATAAGCATGTAAATAACAATGCAGCATATAATTTTATCATATGGTTGGTACTTATCTTGGAAATATTGTCACCAACTATGCACAGACCATCCACGAACCTCCTGGCCTTAGACTACACTGTTCATCACTCTCAACAGTGAGTCACCCTCGAGTTGGGACTGAACTCCACCCGGGTAAAGGGTTCCTAACCAGGCTAAGGCTCATGGACAACAAGAAAGACTCTGCCTCAGGTGCTCACTCAACTAACAGCCTACAACCTCTCATTCCCCACATGCCTATCCCACCCAAGGAAGTGTGCCCCTTCTCTGATCAATAGTCCCTCGACTTCCCCACTTCCCTTCCAGGGCTTCAGCAACAGGCCAGACCAAAAGTCTCAGAGAACTATAGCTACAATTTAGCACCTTCAGGAATCAATCCCCAACAGTTCTCTCGCTCGGATAATTGTTCATGGGCCTGACAACCCCCTTCTCCAATCCCGCTCCAAGCTAACCAGGTACACCAACTGGAAAAGGTTATGGAAACAGGCTCAGATATGGTGAAATGGATGTCTCATGGATAATTGATTGCATGAGTGAAAATGGTCATGGAATCATTGACTGGATAACTGATTGATGGAAGGAATCACCGTGAAACTGATTGTGAAAGTGATGGTGAGAATGA
The DNA here is from genome assembly GCA_000966675.3 of Picea glauca. NCBI lineage: Eukaryota > Viridiplantae > Streptophyta > Pinopsida > Pinales > Pinaceae > Picea > Picea glauca. Next base: position 338,994 of record JZKD02S1674185.1, read on the forward strand.
CAGTCAAGCTGCTGGTAAGAATCCCCATGAAAAGTGACCAAATGAGATAAGTCCCCATGATATGAATGTATGTCCCCAACTTGACACTTGTCATATCGGAAGTTACTTTGGTCCACTTGTCCCCAACTTTGGAACTTAGGATAAAATAATTATCTATACTTTATGTTTTAGGAAATATTGGTATAATATTCCTTTTTGGCTTAAGCTCTCTATCTTAGCCCTTTCCCTTAATGTTTGGCCCTCCCTTTCCCTAACTGGTGAATTTCAGTCCCCAATCTCTTTTATCATGGTCGGTATGCGCACAGCGATGTATTTTATATTAATCATGAGACATGTACAAAATAGGCGCACTGGCCTTTAACATCTAGGCGCTTCGTCCTAATACCAAAACATAAGCATCCCAACTTATAATAATTGGCTCACCAGCCTATAATAAATATCATATACACGAGTCTCAATGTCCTCCATACTACACAGACTTTAGTTACTACGTGCGGTATCCAGGAATGTGCACACTACATCATTTTACTATGAAGTTCATGTGTGCACTACGCTATGGGAGGTGCATTACAAAATGATGTCAAAACAGCTCACCAGCTTAAGTACACTTATATTACATTTACAATTGGGTTCGATCGAGGGATATTACAATCCCCTCCCCTTATTTATGCACTATCCTTAGTGCATCATACACCCATATACAACAGTTTTTTCAAAAATCTTCAAAAAGATATGGGTATTTTGTCCGCATTGCATCCTCATGCTCCCAAGTAGCGTTCTTAGGACCGTACCATTTCCATTGGACCTTTACAAGCCCTATGGATCGGTTTTGGAGCTACTTGACTTTTCGGTCCAAAATGCGCACCGGATGCACTTGAAAAGCGCCTTCTTGCTCCACCTAAATCACATTCCAATCAATAACATGATTAGCATCAGGTATATATTTCTTTAGCAATGATACATGGAAGACATTATGAATAGACATAGATGTAGGCAATGCAATCATATTAGCAACTGGACCAATCCTCTCAAGGATTTCAAATGGCCCACAAAATCTGGCTGCCAACTTGGTGCAGCTTCCTAGCTTCAGGGAACTCATGTTAGCTTTCACTTTCAGGAAAACATGATCACCCACTTTGAATTCTCTGTGGGTTCTGTTCTTATCAACATAATTTTCCTGTCTGTCTTGGGAAGCTTTTAAATTCTGAATATTTTTTATCATTTGGTCCTCCATCTCCTTGAGAAACTCTGGACCAACTACTATCCTATCAGCTGGATTATCCCAACTCACTGGAATATTGCACTTTCTGTTGTAACGTGCTTCAAATGGGTTCATATTCAACAATGATTGATACCCATTGTTGTAAGAGAATTCTACCAAGTGTAGGTAGTCTTCCCATTTCGATGGTCTGTCCATCACATACATTCTCAATATATATTTTATCACTCTGTTCACCCTCTCTCTCTTTCCATCAGACTCGGGATGATAAGTTGTACTAAAGTTCAAATTCGTTCTGAATCCTTTGAACAATCCTTTCCAGAAATTCGAGGTGAATTTCGGGTCTCTATCAGACACAATTGTTTTAGGAATTCCATGCAATCGTTCCACTTCCTTCATGAAAATATCAGCAACATCTGTTGCCTTGTGAGTAGTTTTTAGTGGAATAAAATGGGCAACTTTTGTAATCTTGTCCACCACCACCATGATCGAATCATGTAGCTTGCATGTTCTAGGAAATCCTTTAATAAAATCCATTGTCACCACTTCCCACTTCCATTCAGGAATGGGTAAAGGTTGCAGCAACCCTGTTGGGTGCCTATTCTTAGCTTTAACTTTCTGGCATTCCATACATCTAGCGATGTATTCAGCGATCTATCTCTTCATACCTGGCCAAAAGTAATGGATTTTGATCGCTACCACGGTTTTTTGATATCTAGGGTGCCCTGCATAAGGAACATTATTCATTTCATGCAAAATCATACGTTTCAAGTCCTGGACATTTGGAACAAAAATTATGTTCTTATACAACAGTATTCCATCTATTCCCAAATTATAAATATCCACCTTTTGTGTCATCTTACCATGTTGTAACATTGCTACCAATTCTCTGTATTATAGATCTGCATTTGCAGCCTCCAGGATTTTGCTTTTAATATCATTCTAATACATGCTAATGGTTGTAGCATATAATTCATGCACCTTCCTACTGAGTGCATCAGCCACTTTATTCTCTTTCCCCTTGATATGCTTTATATCAAAGTCATATTCGCTTAGAAATTATAACCATCTTCTTTGCCTAGCATTTAGATTTGGTTGATCAAATAAATTTTTTAGACCATTGTGGTCTATTCTTAGCTCAAACCTCTTTCCCATGAGGTAGTGTCTCCATTTCCCCAAGGCATGCACTACGGCTTCCAACTCCAAATCATGATTGGCATATTTTCTTTCATGATCCTTCAACTTCCTTGATTCATAACATATGACAAACCCATTTTGACCAAGGACTCCACCAAGTCCTTCATTACATGCATCGGTGCATATGATGAAGTCTTCATCTGGGTATGCGATCCTTAATATTGGAGCACTTGTCAATAATTGTTTCAAGTGTTGGAAACTCTTCTCGCAATCCAATGTCCATTGAAACTTCACTCCCTTCCTTTGCAAGGAAGTGATTTGGTGTGAAATCTTTGAGAATCCTTCAATAAATATTTTTCAGTATCCTTCAAGACCCATGAATGATCTCACCTCTGTCACATTCTTCGGCGCTGACCATTCTGTAATGGTCTATATCTTCTCAGGATCCACTGCTATCCCATCTTTTGAAATGATATGCCCCAAATAATGAATTTGTTTCTGATAAAATGAGAACTTGCTCAATTTGGCATACAACTAATGCTTCCTTAATACTTGAAACACCATCCTCAAATGATTTTCATGCTCTTCCTCTGACTTAGAATATATAAGAATGACATCCAAAAAGACAATGACAAACTTGTCCAAATATTCTCAGAAAACACCATTCATTAAGCACATGAAAACAACCGGTGCATTTGACAACCCAAATGGCACCATTGTGAACTCATAATGACCATACCTTGTCCTGAAGGCGGTCTTGGTGATATCTTCTTCTTTAATCCTTACCTGATGGTATCCCAATCTGAGATCTATCTTTCAAAATATCTTTGCATCCTTCAATTGATCAAAGAGGTCATCAATCCTTGGCAGAGGATACTTGTTCTTAATAGTCACTTTATTCAACTGTCTAAAGTCAATGCACAATCTTAGTGTTCCATATTTATTTCTCACAAACAAGACTAGGGCACCCCAAGGTGACACACTTGGGTGTATATACCCCTTCTTCAGAAGTTCTTCAAGCTGCATTTGCAACTCCTTCAATTCTAGTGTACTCATTTTGTAAGGAGTCTTTGATATTGGCGTTGCTCCAGGCATTAAATTTATAGAGAAATCAATGTCTCTCCTTGGGTGTAGTTTGGGTACCTCCTTGAACATATCTTCAAAATCTTATAGGACTGCATAATCCTCCAAATTTGGCACCTTATCTCTAGGTGTCTCCGCCAAATGAGATGCAATTATTTGAAACCCTTTTCTGTAACATTTCTTCGGCTACAATGCTGAAATTTCTCTAATGGTTACTGCCCTGGGAATTCCCTGTACTTTCCTTAGTTTCCCTTACTCATCCAGGCAAGTAAATTCTTTGTTGTGACAGTCATAGGAACCAATCCATCCCAATTAGATAGTCATAGGAACCTAAAGACAAGATGTTTAAGTATGCCTTGGTGTTCAGTCCATTCATGTTTATGAGGCATGACTTAACCATCTCATTAACTTTTCTTCTGGCTCCTGTAGCCAGCTGCACCAACAAGGATTTCCCATGCTTACTTCTTGGCAATTGCAAACTTTCCACCATATTAGGGTCTATATAACTGTGACTAGCTCCTGAATCAATTAAAATAGCAATGGTTTGGTTGTTGATCATACCTTCCACTTCAATCATGTGAGACTGATACTCTACTTGCTTGTTGTCCAGGGATGCATAAATCCTTGGCACATATATGCCCATGTCCTCCAATGTTTCATCTTGTTGTACAATGTGAACAACCCTACCTTTTTCACCTCTATGAGGACGATCTCTGAACCTATGATCTCCTTTACAACCCCAACATTACATAAGTGGTTGTCTTGAATCTTGACTCCCTATGTCAATCGTTCTGGGTTCTTTAGACATTTGTTGTCCTTGTGGATTATTTCTGAAGAATGGTGGCTTAGCTCCCTTCTTCCTCTGATCCATCTTGAATTTCTTATTGTCTTCCCAAGCCTTTTGGAAATCCGGCCTTGCTTTCTGCTGATCATATAGGCATTTATCTTGCCTTATGGTCTCTTCTAATGTCTTGGGATCATCATATTGTATTTTGTCACTGATGAACGATGGCAATCCACTCAAATACCTTTGAATTTTGATTGTCTCATCCTTGATGAATGAGACATACCTCAGTAGTTCTAGAAACCTTCTCTCATATTCATCTATGGTCATACTTCCAAGCTTGAGTTCAAAGAACTCTTTCATTTTCTTGCCATAGTATCTCTTAGTCAAGTATTTCTTCTCAAAATATTTCTTGAATTCTCTCCAAGTAACACTTTTCTCTTTAATGTGTTGCACCTGCACAAGTTGATCTCGCCACGTGGTGGTCTTTCCTTTGAGTTGATAGATAGAAATTCTACCTTCTGCATGAGAAGAATAATTATGCAATTGAAAATAATTTCTCATGCCCAACAAACATGTTTCTGCATCTTCATCCTTCTTGTGCTCACCATCAAATGTAGGAGGTTTGATTTTGTTCATTTCTCCTTGCAGCTCATCCACCCCAGACCTCTTATACCTTCTGACAGGGGATAGACTTGATTTGTTTCCTGCTCTCTTATTGGAATGCCTTGGGGAATGATCGTGATGTCTTCTAACACTTATTTCTTTTATTTTCTCATCCGAAGGATTGTGACTTCCAAATTTGCTTGAGCCAATCTCCTTAACCAATTTCTTTTCTATTATGTTCAATCCCTCCAATAACTTCATGTTGAAGTCATCTTGCTACTCTTTGGCTCTCATAAGCCTTTCATTATCATCTTTATTGCTTTGGACATCCTTCTACAAATTCTTAATGGTCTCATCCATATTCATGTTTTAATTCCTTTCTTCTCCATGACCGTTGGAGTTCGTTCCTTCAATGCCCAAATGGACATCCACCCCTCTGCTCTCATCTTGTTGACTATAATTCCCCTGTGATTCTTCCATTCCTATGGAATTTGCACTGGTCTGATATGATCTAGTTGTTGTTAATTCTGCAAAATGTGCAGCCATTGAAACTTATCAGGCTAACAATTCAACAATTGATGAAAAATATGAACCATTTTGGTTCAATATATATACCAGAATTATCTCTCCTAATTTCCTGGTGTTATCACCATGACAATTCTAGATAAGACCCAAGTCTTGAAAATATAGATGCGCGATGCCTTCAGAGATACATCTGTGCAAGAAGGTGGTTTTTCGAAACCACTTTCGCCAAGATGCGGTGTCACGTGTTTCAATATGTCAAATCCACCACTTGTGGAGCGGGCGATGGCTAGTCAGATCACCCCGTTTCACTCGTTCGGTACTTCGCAGCCATGTGACGTCAGCTGAATTCTGCCATGTAATGAATGTGAAAGTTAATCATTTGAAATGGATTAGCCAAGCATGGCAACCAAACGCTCTTGTACATAGTTTGTCTGTGCTTCATAATTGGAATTCTATAACTACCAATCCTCAAGTATGAAGGTATCTGCTTATCCATAAATGAAGTAATCTCCAAATTGCTCGACTTTCTTCTCTTTGCAAAAGAATTTCGATATCCACAAACTGAGATACATGGACAAGGCTAAATCTAGTGAGACTGGTTATTCGGGCAACATGCTAGACTTTCCTGCGAATAAGGAGGAAATGGTACTTGCGCACATTCTAGCGACTAAATTCCACACAGAGCCGACTATAGACTCGCAGTTGGAAGTTAGGAAGAATCCCACTATGAAGGATTTAGTCATCAACAGGCCAGCCGCTAAGAAGAAAAGGAGAAAGCAGTAGAAGAAGGAGGAATCCATGGATGAAACAACTGAAAGTGTTGGAGAGAATCAACCAGTCTGGTTAGATTCTTTAAAGGAGGAGATCGCTAAGTTGAATTGATTCTTCCACTAAAATTAAGTATGTTTCAGTAAATTTTGAACAGCTGGTAGCGGAGGTAAGGAGCACCAGAGATGATAGGCTTGTTCTTAAACGACCCTTTTTACAACAGGATAACTGCTATCATTCCCTTTTTGTAATTTTTGGATTAATACGATTATATAAATACAAAAGCAGATTTTGGACTGTTTATTACAAAATTCTATCTGGTGGTGTTATGAGTCTTGTTTTATTTTATAGTATGCTTTTCTTGTAAGCTTATATTTCACTTCCATATGTCTGAATCAGAGGAATATAAAACTTGGAATTCCTTTTAATTAATGCTTCGATGTGGTTGTGTGTTTCTTTTTCTTCTAACATTATGCAAATTAAACTCAAACTCATCACCTTCCAAACGAATTCGCGCGCAGTAAACTTCGACCTGTACATTTATATTTATCGTGCATAGAAATATCAAAAGGTAAAATGTGTTTCCATGCACATATATTCACTATGCATTTCTTCTCCATCGCCCCAACAAATTGCACGCACTACTTTTACGTTGTGCGCCTGATCCAGATTATTTTCGGCACGAAATGAGATCGGAGATATAATAAAGAAATGCACAGAGATATCGCAGATATTTAATAATATAACAGAAATGTATCAGAGATGCAACCATAAACACAGAGATACAATAATACACAATTTCTATTAATGAAATAAATGTACAGAGACTGTAAAAATACAGAGTGAAAGACTCGCTATAATGGTGGCAGCTTATCTCTGAGAAGAGATGTGACGGCTACTCGCATTCGTAAGAAGATGATTACAATGAGGCTCTGAAGGCCTTTCTACAATAAACAGGAATTCAAAAAGTCCTAGACATCCAAAAACCTAACCCTAGGAGATGAAGCACCAAAAGTCATGTGGGCCCCGTTTGGGTAAGTTAGTACATCAACTTCCCGGGGTCGTAACTTTTGCATAC
>JZKD02S1674185.1:346243-362029 GCA_000966675.3 Picea glauca
TCCAAAAACCTAACCCTAGGAGATGAAGCACCAAAAGTCATGTGGGCCCCGTTTGGGTAAGTTAGTACATCAACTTCCCGGGGTCGTAACTTTTGCATACGATCTTCGTTTTAAGCGTATAATAGCTTGTCGGAAAGGTATCATCGAAGAGATTCATTTTGGGGGTTCAATTATGCCTTTGGCTATCATTAAGAACATCGATCTCGAAAAAACTTCATTTAGGCCCTCAAAATGGCCTCGGAAGTTAAAACCTGCTAAAAATAATAAATTGCCAAAAAGTTGTTTTGAGCCAGATGGAAAATGTGGGTGGCCACCGATATCCACCTGGATCAGCACCAATATCCACTAAGCATGGTTTTGGTATCGCGCACCGATACACCACATGCATTTCTCCCTATGCATTGCACCATGTGAAAGTTCAATATGTTCCATCATGCACAATAATCTGCGCACACCATTGAATACATTGTCACGAGACAACTTCTACTCATACTATGCGCGTACCAACAAAACTCTTCTGTGTTATGCAATACTTGTGCACCCCATGTGCACATTACTATGTGCGTTCTCACCGCGCAAGGCTAAATTAAGCGCATTCATCCACACACAATATTCTTCCGCGCAGCGCCACAACTTACCACTCACACTTGCACGCCAACGTTTTCCACGCGGTGCCAAAATTTACAACGCGCGCTAGCGCGCCAACATTTTCCATGGATGATCTGTGACTTGAATTTTGGTCACTTCGAAGTTACTCTTCTGTGAATATTCGCTTCATTTGAACCATTCTGGCCCATCCAGGCTCAATGTTGAAACTGAAGCTCTGATACCAATTTGTAACGTCCCCCAGCCACCCACAGGCTGGGGAATGCCACTCCAGAGCAATCTCTCATGCTCTGATACCAATTTGTAACATCCCCTGGGCACCCATAGGCCGGGGAATGCCACTCCAAAGAAATCTCTCATGCTCTGATACCAGTTGGTAACATCCCCATCCTTAAACAGGTCAGGCCATGCTACTCTAGGGAACGCTTTCATTCTCTTACTGCGGAACATACGGTAACATACCTAGTATTCAACTGAGCTATGCCACATAAATTTTCTCTTCAATCTGCATGCAACTTAAACATATACATACAACACTCTTGCAGAATCTTTACATATAAACATAAACAAACAATTACATTTTGTAATATATGATTTCATACTGAAATAACAGTAACCACATATATGCAGCATATACAGGGAAATACCCATAAACATATAGGAAATTATAATCACATATATGATAAACTGTAACATAATCATGTAAATAACAATGCAGCATATAATTTTATCATACGGTTGGTACTTATCTTGGAAATATTTTCACCAACTGCATACAGACCGTCCACGAACCTCCTAGCCTTAAACTACACTATTCATCACTCTCAACAGTGAGTCACACCTGAGCTGGGACTGAACTCCACCCGGGTTAAGTGTTCCTAACCAGGCTAAGGCTCATGGACAATAGGAAAGACTCTGTCTCAGGTGCTCACTCAACTAACAGCCTACAGCCTCTCATTCCCTGCATGCGTGTCCCACCCAAGGAAGTGTGCCCTTTCTCTGCTCAACAGTCCCTTGGCTACCCCACTTCCCTTCTAGGGCTTCAGCAATAGGCTAAACCGGAAGTCTCAGAGCAATGTAGCTACAGTTTAGCACCTTTGGGAATCAATCCCCAGCAATTATCTCACTCGGAGAATTGCTCACGGTCCTGACAACCCACTTCTTCAATCCTGCTCCAAGCTAACAAGGTACACCAACTAGAAAAGGTTATGGAAACATGCTCATATATGGTGAAATGGATGTCTCAAGGATAATTGATTGCATGAGTGAAAATGGTCATGGAATCATTGACTAGATAACTGAGTGATGGAAGGAGTCACCGTGAAACTGATCATGAAAGTGATGGTGAGAATGAGGGTCAAGTTGCTGGTAAGAATCCCCGTGAAAAGTGACCAAATGAGCTAATTCCCCACGATATGAATGCATGTCCCCAACTTGACACTTGTCATATTGGCAGTTACTTTGGTCCACTTGTCCCCAACTTTAGAACTTAGGATAAAATAATTATCCATACTTTATGTTTTAGGAAATATTTGTATAATATTCCTTTTTGGATTAAGCTCTCTAGCTTATCCCTTTCCCTTAACTTTTGGCCCTCCCTTTCCCTAACTGGTGAAGTTTAGTCCCCCATCTCTTTTATCGTGGTCGGTCAGCGCACAGCGATGTATTTTGTATTAATCATGAGACATGTACAAAATAGGTGCATTAGCCTTTAACATATAGGTGCTCTGGCCTAATACCAAAACATAAGCATCCCATCTTATAATAATTGGCTCACCAGCCTATAACACATATCATATATACGAGGCTCGTTGTCCTCCATACTACGTGCACTTTAGTTACTGCACGCGGTATCCAGGAATGTGCACACTACATCATTTTACTGCACAGTTCATGCACACACTATGCCATGGGAGGTGCATTACAAAATGATGTCAAAACATCTCAACAGCTTAAGTACACTTATATTACATTTACAATTGGGTTCGGCCAAGGGATATTACACTTTTTTTTGTGGGTCCCAGTGTATATAGAATACTGGATATCGTGTGAGAGCACGGTGTTAAATTTTTGGGGGCTCGATGGGTCGATACCCCGGTGGCCCAATAGCCTGGTGCCTCAGTAGTCTGATATCAACATATCGAATATCATCTAACCAGATCGAAATGTCAATACGGAGTTGAAGAACTGGTGGAACGGTGCCCCAGTGGGTCATATTCGATGCCACATCAGTATCATGCACGTTAGAGTCATGAGGAGGCCACATCATTCACCATGCCATCACCATAACAATAGACAATTCAGTCCAATTCTCCACAGGTAGGTCACCTCATTTGCTATGCCAACACGATGACCCAAGCAACATATTTCATACCAGAAGATATGAGTTAAAAAATAACATTGAAGTCCCGAGCGGTCAGTGGCCAGTGGTTGATGCCACATCAAAGCCACAACAACAACCACGTCATCCAACACATGTAGTAGGGGTCCACATGGAGGTGATATCAGCAGCTTCATGTCAAGCCATGTATCGATGCCACATCATCTAGTATACATTCATAAGGAGTCCACCTAGAGACTACGTTAGTTTGCACATCATATCAGATATCAGAAGAACAAAGAATCCATGCAATGTTGAAGTCTCAGGGGGCTAGTGAGCCGATACCCCGGTGGTTCAGTGTTCTTGTAGGCTAATCGTCTGCTGACATGATTTCATAAGAAAGGTTCCATACCGATAGATCATATATCATAATATTGGAGGAGTAGTGCAGTGTTAAATCATGAGGCTCTGATGGCTCGGTAGGCCAGTTAACCTGGTGGTCGAGACATAGAAAATAAATAGTGGAGATCAAACCACTTGGTGGAATCATAGACCTGGAATGCATTAAGTTATGATCATTTATCTAAGGGAAGTATCAACAGATGAGATCTGATTAGAGTACTGACGCGGAGTTGAAGGCATGAACTTGAAGTTGTGAGGGCTCGGTTGGGCGGTAAACTTGTGACCCTGGTGGCCCAGTATACTGAATCGGAGAAACAGTTGAGGGTGCACTGTTGAGGGCCCTGTGGCCTAGCGAGCCTGGTGGGCCATCATCCAAGATCAAAGAAAAAGTTAAATGTGCATGGTTGAAGGCTCAGGGACCTGGTATCCCGGTGACTCAATGGTCCTAGTAGTCCGCTGAGAAAGGTATATCGAATTGGATAAAAATATTGAGGATGAAAAGTTGATGTCCTAAGGGCCCAGTGGGTCGGTGAATCGGTAGACTCGGTGGTCTCGATATGCAGTGAATAGATCAATGATTGAGATTCAATCTAGGATTGACTAGATGGTTATTGAGCATTGAGGTCATGTTGTGTGTTTTGGAGGCCAGTGAGAAAATCAATGACCAAGATCAAATCAAGCGATGATCGAATGGTTGTTGAATGTTGAAGTTTTGTTGTGTGGAAAATGAACAAATCGATAGTCGGAATTTAATTAGGGACCATATTGGACAATTGTTGAGCATTAAGGGCCTGTGCAAATATTGTGTACGATGGAAGGACATCGAAATTGGTTTCAATGGAGTTTTGTAGCCTAATTTAATGAAGCGCCAAGTGATATGAAGTCGACTAGTGTGGGCATGATTTTTGCATAAGGAAAAGGGATTAGGTGTATGGAATCTATAAATAATGATGTTTGAAACCCTTTAAGAGGGAGTGTGAAAAATGAAGTGTATGTGAGAGTAAGAGGGATTAGGATCAGAGGTTTTTGAGTGGCAGAAAATGAAAGGAGAATGTAATTTTCTAAGGGTGGATGGGAGGTGCAAGTTCAAAGGAAAATTTTAAGTCATGCAGATTTTGAACTGATGGAGAGTGGTGTGACAACAAAGAGAGAGCAACATATTTTTCCAGGTGAAGACTTGAAGTAAATATATGATTTGGTATTTTTCACAAGAGATTGGTGTCTCATGTAGATTGGTGCCTATAGGCATAACTGAGTTGGTGCTCAACGAAGGAGATTGGTGTCTCATATAGGTTGGTGGCTACAAATATTGTAGTTGTATAGATTTTAACCTTGTACACAATATTTGTAACCATACTGCTTCCTTACTTGCAAGAGTGGCTGCCATATATTCAAATTCTATAGTTGAAAGTGCCACTACAGCCTTTCTTTTTCTCATCCAACTTATTTTTCCTCCAAACATGTTAAACACATACCCACTTGTAGATCTCCTACGATCCAGATCTCCAACCCAGTCTGCATTCACAAAGCCATGTATATCCACCACTTTTTTCAATCCCGGTCTTCCTTTGTAGCACAATCCATAGCTAGCAGCGCCACGCAAATACCCGAAAACCCTTTTTATTGTTGTCCAATGCTCCTTCCCTGGTTTTGACTTATACCTACTCAAAACTCCCACTGCATGTGCAATTTTCGGTCTAGTACAGACCATTGCATACATCAAAATGCTAACTACACTCGCATATGGAACATGAGACATGTCCTCCTCCTCTTCCTGTGTCTTGGGACACTGATCTGTAGATAACTTTACACCAACAAGAATAGGAACCTTGATCAGTTTACATTTCTGCATATTAAATCTCTACAATATTGTCACGACATATTTTCTCTGATTTAACCAGAGTTTCCTTTTTTTTATGATCTCTTTTAATTTCCATGCCCAACATGAAATTTGAAGCACCGAGATCCTTCACGTCAAATTTAGAGGACAACTGAGTTTTCACATCCTGGATAATCTCCTTGTTGTTTCCTATCAACATGCCGTCCACATACAAGACCAAATAAATCGAATGATCGCCAATTAATTTAAAATACACACAATGATTCTCTTTGCTTCTTGTGAAACCAAGTCCCAACATATAAGTATCAAATTTTTTATACTACATCCTTGGTGATTGTTTTAAACCATACAGGGACTTTTTCATCTTGCATATCAGCGCTTTCTTTCCCTCCACAAAAAATCCTTCTGGCTACTTCATATAGATTTCTTCTTCCAGATCCCCATGTAGGAATGTTTTCTTCACATCCATATGTTCTAATTCAAAATCAAATGTAGCAACAACATATAACATAAATCTTATAGAGGTTAACTTGGAAACAAGAGAAAAAATCTCACCAAAATCAATTCCCTCAACCTGAGAATAACCATTTGCTACTAATAGAGCTTTGTATTTCTCCACTTTTCCTTCTGCATTCATATTCTTTTTAAATACCCATTTGTTTCCAATGGTCTTTCTTCCAGTCGGCAAATCCAATAGATCCCAAGACTCATTCTTATCCAAGGCTGCCATTTCTTCGTCCATGGCCTTTTTCCAGAGATTTTCATCCTCTGAATCCACTGCCTCCTTGACAGTTCTAGGATCATCATCAGTAATAGACAAAGAAAAAATTGAATGAAAATCAGATGGAGTATACCTTTCCGGTAGCCTTCTTTCTCGAACCGATCTCCTCAATATTGGAGTATGAGGATCTTCTTCTTTTGATTCATGTTCTTTTGTAGAGTCTGATTCATCATCATTTAAATAAAACTCTATTTTCTCTGGTTCTTCCTTACTTGGTAGGACTTCATGTTGAACAACATCCTTCATTTCTCTAAATACCACATCTAGGCTATACATTACCTTCTTAGTTTCTGAGTTCCAAAGATTATAACCTTTGAGACCATCGTTATATCCAATAAAGATACACTTTTCAGCCTTCTTATCTAGCTTACTCTTGTTTTCCTTTGGAACATGAACATATCCATCACAACCAAATACCTTGATATGTGTGAAAGAATGTTTCTTACCAGTACATACCTCTTGTGGAGTCTTGTCATCCAGTGCTAATGAGGGTGATCTGATGACCAGGTAACATGTAGTACCCACTACCTCTGCCCATAATTCTTTCCCAAACCCAGCACCATTGATCATGCACCTTTCTTTTTCCATCAGTGTCATGTTCATTCTTTCTGCAACTCCATTTTGTTGAGGTGTATATGGAGTAGTTTTCTGCCTTTCTATACCGCACTTCTTAAAGAATTCTTCAAATTCATTCTCATGGAACTCTCCACCATTATCTGTCCTCAACATCTTAATTCTTTTCTCTGTTTGATTCTCAACAAGAGCATTAAACTCTTTAAAATTGTCAAAGACTTCAGATTTATTACTAAGAAAATACATCCAAGTATTCCTCGAGAATTCATCTATAAATGAGACATAGTACACAGATTTTTCCAATGATGGGACCGACATAGGTCCAAAAACATCACTATGAACTAGCTATAAAATTCCTTCTGCCCTCGTTGCACCAAAAGGGAATCTTACCCGATTTTGCTTCCCATGTACAAAATGTTCACAAAAATCAAAATCCAGAGAGTAGTTAGACATACCTTCAACCATACATTTACCACATAGTAATCGAAGACCCTTCTCTCTGATATGCCCCAGTCTTTGTTTCCACAGCATAACCTTTTCTCCAGAGACTGTAGGAGTTATTTCTTCTTCAACTCCAATATCAAGAACAATGGAACTATTACACCCATCACTAATAGTGCTTCCTTGCATCTTATACAGAGTTCCAAACCGAAATCCCTTCAACAACACCATTTCTCCTTGAACCATCCTGCAGGTTTCCTTTTCAAATATTGTTTTTACCCCTGCATCATCTATTTTTCTTACAAAAATCAAATTTCTGGCCAATCCTGGGATGCGCAAAACACCAGGTAGTGTTATAATCCTTCCATCTATGAGCCTCAACTTGAATTTTCCTTGACCTATGATTTTGGTTGTTGAGTCATCACCTAGGAAAACATTACCTCCATCATACCTTTCATATTGACAAAACCACTCCTTGTGGGGAGTCATATGAAAGGATGCACCTGAGTCAACCATCCATGCCCCATGATCTCCATGTGTGCTTGAAGAAGCCAATTACACATCCCCTCCTTCTTCCTTGGAGGTATTTTCTTCTATAGAAGGAGATTCTTCAGATCCCTTCTTTTTCTCAACTTTGGATCTACATTGTTTCTTGTAGTGCCCTTCTTTTCCACATCTCCAACATACCTTTACAAACTTTATGGGAGATTTATATCTACCCTTAGACTTAGATCTCCCACTTGAGAACTTAGATCTATTTCTTTCCTGGGAGCGTCCTCTTACAAATAATGTGTTTGTGCTCTGTCCTTCCATATTCTTTCATCTCATCTCCTCCAACAACAAGGATGAGACCACTTTATCAAACTTCAAGGCAGTTGTATTACTACTTATGGCCACAACCAGACTATTCCATGAGTCTAGTAAAGAACACAGTAAACTGATCCACTTATCTTCATTTGAAATTTTAATCTCAACAGATACTAACTGACTTACCACAATATTGAAGGAGTTCAAATGCTCTACCACCGAGTCTCCATCTCTCATCCTCAGGTTATACAACTTCTTTCTCAGGAATATTTTATTTGCTAGGGACTTAGACTGATACAACTTCCCCAACTTATCCCATTAATCCTTGGTTGTATCTTCCTCTAACACATTCAGTAATATTAAATCTTAGAGACACAGTCAGATTGTGCTCTTCACCTTTCGATCCATTTTTTTCCAGTCATATGTTGAAGTTCCTATAGGTGAAGTACATGGATCTACCTCGATCCACTGATATCTGTCCATCAACGGATCTTCCATCTTGAGCTTCCACAACTTAAAACTTTTCCCATTAAACTTCTTGATCTCCATTTTCGAATAGTTTGTCATTTCTTTTCTCCTGAAAAATCAATACCATAGATCTCCCACTATAACAAGGCTTATCACAGTCCCGAGCCAAACCATTGACCACAAAGGCGTCCCCCTAAAGCCAAAAAAGCTCTGATACCAAATGTAGATTTAAACCTTGTACAATATTTACTGCAAACAGATTTTTAGTAAAAGAACAGAAAATATACAATGGAAAATACAAACATTACATAGATATTTTTCCCCTAGAAACCTGAACCGGGAAAACCATCATATTATATATTCATTCATGGTGATACATTGTTTACAATATAATATACATATAGGAGCCAACGCATCCAAAACCCTAACCCAATGATTTGGATGAGTCAACAACCCTAATTTCTTAACCGAAAATAGAAAACCATCGAAAAAAACCATGTGATGAAAAACCGCCCAACAATGGACACAAAATTGAGGCAACACAAAAAATGAGGCAAAAATGTGACATGTTTCCCAAGGAAAAAATTCTCGGGGGCTTTTGGCCCCCTCAAACCCACCACGCGTGCTCGACGCAACGCAAACTATACTACTTGTGCAAAGAATATAACACATACCCAACAGGTTGGTTCTTACAAGAATCCTTTAGTTGGTGCTCAACTGAGGAGATTGGTGTCTCATGTAGGTTGGTGCCTACAGGAATTTTTGAGTTAGTGCTCAATTAAGTATATTGGTGTCTCCTGCAGGTTGAAGCCTGCAAATATTGTAACAATAGGTTGGTGCCTACATAAATTTATAAAGATAAGTTTTGTGGTTTTCTCTCTTTTGGGTTTCCATGTTAAATATCTTTGTACTTTGGATTGTATGGTTGTATATATTTATTGTTAACTGCTTATGGCTGGTAAAGTAATAAATTGATAAATATTGTAAGAAAAATAAAACAATCTTATACTAATTCACCCTACTCTCAGTATAAGTAAGTGTGTCAACAACATCATGTTCATGATTGAAGTCTAGAGTCCAACGATTTAAATAAATTCTTTGAGTAACGAAGAAGTAAGGGTCATACCTGAAAATGAGGTCTATGTCTTATCTTACTTTGAACAAAAAATCATAGAAACCCCTTCCAGAAAAGTAATGAGTGAGTTTTACTTTGATCGAAAATTGTCATTTCCTTTAGACCTAGTTTTCTATAGACCTAGGAGATGGTCGAATGATTGTAAACCGATTGATTAGACCACATTCAACCAGATCCAATGCCATATGCCTTGATGAATAAATAGGCAAAGGGACCTCCAAAATTCTTTTGATCCTTTTCACAAATATCGACGACTGGGAAGGAAGCTCCCTCCAAGGACTAGATCCATTTTATAAAATTCATATTGCAATAGCAAAAAAGAAGCCAAGAGGGCATAGAACTAGTTTTTCTCACTACAAAACCTAGGATCTTCACTCATTGGAAAAAATTAACATGTCAAAGCCAACTTTCAAAAAACTAAAAGGCTATTAAAAATGATTTTAACAAGGGTTGCATGAGGTGTAGAAGCCACACTGGTTCATTAGATTTCTTAATACAAACTTTAAATAGAAAAAATGATCATTTCAAAGTAATTTTTCTATGAATTTAATTTTTTTAAACACCTTTATAGATAAGGCTCTTTAAAACTATAAAGGGAAAATAATTAATATTTAAACAATATTAAATTCAAATTCTATTAAGAAACTACATCTCTTAACCAAGATAGTATTGAATATTTTTACAAGTGCCAAACTCTTTAGGGTGTACATAATATAATATTAATCTAATCTTGTAGGAGGAATTTGGATAAATCAAAGTAAAAATTCTATTTTTATTTATTTTCAAGTTAATCTTACTCCTTATTAAATTAAATATTGTTTTCTCTAATATGGTGGATGATCTCATTATAAATTATTTCAATTTAATGGCATTTTGTATTCATGGATTTTTTAAACCTAAAATTCACAAGCTATTAATTATGTGAATATAAAATTGAAGGGCAATAAAAACATTGAAACATCATGATTTTTTTTATGGTCAAATTGAACATTGAATTTCAGCACTACATTAAACCTCTCCTCAATTTTATATTTTACACATGTCAAGGCTCACAATCATTCAATGATGTTTTGGTAAGACATTACCATTGGGGGAAGATGGAGTTAGGGTTCCAACAAGATGAATCTATGGTTTGTCAATCACTCTAAGGTTCATAGATCTAAGGGTTTGCCATTGTTTAGTGTGAGGATACCTTAGGTTATTTTGAAGATCGTAGAAAAAAGGTAGGTGGAATGGTAGGTGGTTGGAAAAAAAATAGGTTTTTCAAGTGAAAATGAGCAAGATCCAAGGTTGATTCCAATTAAAAGATATAATCTATTGTTTAAAGGTTAGGAATTTATCATTTAAGTCAACAAGGGTACAATTCTAGGCATAAACAGACTTTAGGTTCAACTAGTAAAGTGGGTTATTATGTACTAGTGTTGGCACTGTCAAATCAAGGTAGAGCCTTTAAGGTAGGTTGTCAATATAGAGAAGAGATAGATGGGAGACTATTGGATGAGAGGAGCTTTGGGATCAATGTTGGTAAGAGGGTTGTCCACCCATAGATATGTTTGTTGGGCTCAAATTCATTTTTGCGATGGAGATGGTAAATCATTAATGTGGTTGATATGGATTGGATCATTATATTATTTTTCATCTATCTCGATGTTTTTAGAGTGGAAACAAATTGAAGGAATCAATTTGCAAGGTCATTTTAGTTGCAGGTCCCATTTTGGAAAAAATAGGGTCTGAAACCTTTTGGAGCCATGTTGAGGGATTAAACAACATTTTTTGGACTTACATTGTCTGAAACTTACACACACACACACACACACACACACACACACACACACACACACACACACACTAGACGATGTTCTACACTCTGATACATTTCCAACGATGCAAACCATGCCTAAATCAAAGCTCGTAAGAGAAAGTTATGTCTCCCGCAAGTTGACCTACCTAGTTGAACACAAAGGTACGAGTGAATGCCATGTCATCCCCCCTCTTTACTCAAACACATGGGGTTAGCCACATTAGGAATTTCAAGAAGATTCTAAAATATCCAAAAACTTATCACAATTGAGAGTTGAGGAAGTCAAAACCCTACCCCTAAATGGCTATCCGGCTATGTTAAAAATCGAGTCGCTAGGAGGAGAAAGGTCTCTATTCTTTAGCATTGTATTTGTTCCATAGTCTAGCAAAACACCTAGGGGTGGTAATTTGAAAGCATAAGAAAGGAGGAGAGATTTTGTAGCAACCATACAAGCCACAATGTCAAAAGAAACTCTACAGAGAGTGCCTCTTTCTTTGCATTTGCATTTGAAGAAAAGATAATAGAACAACCTCACCTTCTAGTTGGATTTTCTCCTGTATTGGGTTTCTCGAGTTATATCATGTTTTTATTTTGGGATGGTGTATGAGTATTTATTTATTTTCTCTATTTTTCGCATGTCATCTATTTCATACATTTAAGTAGAAAATCAGTTATTAATGAATTTGAAATCTAAAAGAGATTAACTTTCATAGTAAATATTTTAGTAGTTTATTAAATTTATTGTGACGAACTGTTCTAGTGGAATATTCATAACAATTTACAAATCAATGATATTAAAATTATCGAAATAATGTTCAATATGGTGTGGATTCCTCTATTAAATAATAAGAGAATGAAAATTATGAGGATGTGTGTAATAAATCTATGCTTAATGTAGTGGAGGGGTGTGTGTGTGATAAATATGTTCTTAACATAGTGAAGGATTGTCAAACTAGGCTTGCTTCCGAGATGTGTGTAATAAATCTATGCTTAATGTAGTGGAGGGGTGTGTGTGATAAATATGTGCTTAACGTACTGATGGATTGTTAAACTAGGCTTGCTTCCAATGGGATCTGGAGGGTTGTCAAACTAGGCTTGCTTTTAGTGGGATAAGCCAAGCTAACTTCATAAGAGAATAATTAACACGTTGGCCTATGTGGAACACAGGAATAAAAAGCATAAGAATATTGCTTTGGAGGAATAAAATGGTAATTTGTGAATATAGACAAAAGGTTGGAAGAAAAGGATCCAGAGGAGTCATCACACTGAGAAGGAGATATCAACGGAGAGGAAACGATATGGGTCTAAAGGAGAGTGGTGGGGAATCGATAAGGACTAGCATAAGGGGAAAAAAGAAATGTGTAAAGCAAAAGACTTCACTTGTCAAATCGGTTCCCCATGAAAATATAGAAATGCACCATGAATTTGTAAACCTGGCTTCTCAAGTTGTTGGTAGATTCCATGGTCAAAAAGTGAGTGTTCTTTTAAGATATGGTAGATTTTGTGGTCAAAAAGTGAGTCTCTTCTCTTAAGATATACACGTGTGACCTTGTGAATAACTAATGCCACCATAACGAATGTGTACCCACTATATTATTGATGACATGTCACCATAATTAACAACCTCTCTTCGAATATAAAATTCGAAGATCTAACATTCATGGCATTTACATATTCCTCATATACTTACAATATGTCGCTATATTAATTTTTTCTCTTCTCTTTTTTAAGGCGTTATTTTTCATTGTAAATAAATAATTTAAAGCTAACAATATTATACTATTATAGACTTCCATAATATGGTATTATGTCTCTCTAAATGAGAACTTGAAGAGAGATTTAAGCATGTTAAGTGTGTAAAAATTAATCATGTGAAGTTGTCTATAGGGTGAAAAAATAAATAATATAATCAAATTTTGTAGACATATGTGCTCACCTTTTAAGTGTCTTTCCATATATAACCTCATCTTTTAAGTGCTCTAGCGCAGCATATTATATTTATTATATTTATTTATTTTCAACAATAAATGTCCTGAGAACTTTCCCACTGCTTAGACAGAGAGAGTATATAAATGTCTCACCGCTATCTTATGGGGCTGAACCCCTTATATATATATATATATATATGTGTCGCTAAACGTTCTATTTTATGGGTTTATTTTTTGAGTTTTTTTGCCTTAATCCGGTATTGTAAATTTGGATAAAATGATTATTTTTTGTTGTTTAAATTGCATTTCTGAATGCGTAAATGAATGGATTGAACATGTTGAAAAACTCCTTCAGATTATACAGACTTAGCCACTCAAATCTACAGATCCAACCATTCATCACCAGATTTGGATTTCAAATCCAACCATTCATCACCGGATTTCAAACAAAATCACACAAACAAATATCAAAAAACGAACGTTTACACCACTGCTACTGCTATATATATAATAAAATAATTTGTTTTAAGAAAATAAATTAGCGTTAAAAAGTTCAGAGAGATTTTAACACAGTACTCAGAGAGAAAGAGTAGGTATTCTATTAAGCGGTGCCAGACAGTACACTGCATCAAACCAGGATATTGCTTTCTTATCTTTCCTTTTGTACATGCAAAACCCGTACACTACGAAACCCTCTGTACATGCAAAACCCGTACACTACGAAACCCTCGCCCTCACTTATCAGTCGCAGAAATATCAATACTTTTAACATCGCTAGCGGAGCCGGCGTCTGGTTTAGTCTTGGGGGCTTTGACGGTCAGAACACCGTTCTGCAATTTAGCAGATATGCCGTCTGCATTCACATTTTCCGGCAGCCGAAATTGCTTCATGAATCTCCCGCTTGACCGCTCCACCCGATGCCACTGGTCCGTGTCCTGGACATCCTCCTTGTGTCTTTCCCCACTTATTCGCAGACTGCCGTTGTCTACCACTTCGATCTTTACTTCTTCTTTTTTCAGCCCTGCAAACATTCAACGGAGCGGCCCGTTGTTCAATTGATGAACTGCGAATCGAAAAGCAGGGCAATTAAAACAAAGAAAAGCGCAACTTACCAGGCAAATCCGCGGTGAAAACGTGAGCGTCGGGGGTTTCCTTCCAGTCAAGCCTCGTGTTGGCGATGGCCTGCGCGTCCCGTGAGAAAGAAAAGGCAGGGGAGTCCAGCGCACTGCCGAAATCAAAGGCGTCCCATATTCGAGACACAGGAACCAACGGATCGAACAGTCTGCCGTTGCGGTCCCATGGATCCCACAGGCTACCGGCTGTCGATCGACCGAAGAAAGGAGTCAGTGCCATTCTTTCAAACTTTTCCTTAACGCTGCAGGAAAATCGAGCAGATCCTAAGAATCTAACAAAAGAGTAAACACTTGCGTTGATATAAAGCACACGAAATTCCCCGAGACAATCGTTGAATCATAATTTATAGGCATGAAAGGCCTTGGTGGAATCGTGAACGATGATGGTTCTAGAGACTCGGATAGATGTTTCCAGAACGGCATCTTATAGGATCATGTTTCTAGTGTATCCTTCACTTTATCGGTCCGATTTTATATTTATAAATAAAAAAATTAAAAATATTTTCATGTGTTGTGATATTTATGTATTAAGTTTAATATTTTGAAAAGAAATATTATTATTTGAATATTTGATATTTGATAATTTTATTTTATGAGTGGTTAAAATATTAAATTGACAATATAATATATGTGTACTGAAAATTATCATATTAAAAAACAATTGAAATTGAAATTAAAATTAAAAAAAAATTTAGATTATACTTAATTTACATTATATATACAAAAGTATCTACATATAGAAACATTTATCACTGTACAAATCTTAAGAGATAAGATTTGTAATTTTGTACAGATCTCAAGAGATAAGATTTGTAATTATGTATGAAATTTTGTTGTCATAATGTGTTAATTGTATACATGTCATAAGATCAGAGTTATTATAAGATCAATTTAAATGTTATATAATTTGGACTTTTTTCAATGATTATTATCATAGAATTCTATTATATAATTTTTTGTAAAATTGTAAGTTTTTATTGATGAAATTGCATGTTTGAATGTATAAATATATTTAAGGTGAGTATAAGTTAATGATGATCTCTCATAAAGCGTTAGTGGTAATGTAAATCTGGAAAAACAACAATATGTTAACTTGGAGGGATTATTCAAGGTAGTTTTACAATGAATTTGAACATGGAGTAAGAAGATGAAATGTAGGAAATTGAATTAATTTTAAAATATACAACTTTTATTCATAGACATTGTGAATAACTCATTTCTTTTTAGAGAGGTATGTATTCTAGGATTTTGATATATGTGAAGACAAAAATAGATTAAAAATAGTAAACAAATATTAAATATTTTTTTAAATTATATATTTGAAATTTGCATAGCTGACTCTATCTATGTGTATAGTTTCATTAACAACATAATTGTTTAGCATGTAGAAAAATAACGTCAAAGATAGAGATATACAGGGGTATTCACAAAAAGGGAGGTTTTTATCAATTTGCAAACCAAACCACTAGGTTTGTCATCCCGAACCTAAATTCGAGCCAACCAAGTCAACCAAGTGAGCATACACCTTGTCAATCCCGCCCCAAAAAAATA
>JZKD02S1674185.1:386594-447134 GCA_000966675.3 Picea glauca
ATATATATATATATATATATATATATATATATATTAACCAGTGTTACCAACATCTGGATAATATCTCGATGTTGGTGATATTATCTTCAAAATCAGGGTCGGCGATATTTTCCAATATTTTCATTCTTACAACTTTGTTTTTCATTCTTACGACATTTTCCGATATTTTCCTCGATGTTGCCGATATTATCGTTTTTAGACCCTCGACGGTATTTTGTCGCTGCTGATGTTTGCAACACTGGTATTAACTAGATAATTTATTTGAATTAAATATTTATTTTAAAATTAAATTTTTCAAAACTTGATATTAACCCAACAATCTATTTTTTTTTTAAATATTGAAAATATTTTTATATATTATTTTATTGGTTAACAAATTTGAAATTTTATTGATGACATCATCCTTATTAATATTTACAAATTTATTTTTATACAATATTTTAAACTCTACAACTCCACCTCATGCTTCCACTTATTTTTTTTTATCTTAGACTGAACCTATCAACGGTAGTGTCTATTCGACCTCAATAACTCACAATATAATTAATAATTACCATATTAATTTCTATTTTTTTTACATTAATTGTCTTTCATTATAATGAATATTAAAGGATAATGTGATTTTACAACTAACTCAAAGATTTTCATAAATTAAAATAATTAAATATTATAAAAGTGAAATTTAATAAATTAAAATAAGTAATATTATAAAAGTAATTTTTTTCTCATAAATTAAAATAATTAAATATTATAAAAGTGAAATTCCATAAATGAAAATAATTAAATATTATAAAAGCTAGATATTTCAAGTAAAAGAAAAAAAACATAATGGAGGATTGGTCATAGATACTTAACCAAAGGCATGGTGTAACCTATTATTCTTAAATAAAATGATACATTATTATTATTTAATTTTTTTTAATCAATTTAAATAGGATGAATACAACTAAGGTAAACTCATTAACCAAACAGCCTACATTAATATTGATTGCACACTCATCAAATAAATTACAACTTAATGAGTATCACTCTAGCACACTTTTCATGCTATTCTTGAAAATGGTTCTTGCAGTTCTGCAGATATATCATTTCAACCTATTATAGTGATTTGAATTTTTTTTTTCCAAGAAGCTTCAGAACTTTTTCTACAAGAGATTCACTGGGAGGGAAAAATGTAGTCCAGATATAAAATATTAGAGCTTCACCAATTGAAAATTCATCTAAAATGAATTTAACACTTGGATGACTTGACTTTCATTTAAACTGAGCAACTTAAAGGCATTATTTAAATTTTTAAAGCAAGTGTGATGAATCATTAGATGTTTGAGATGGATTTTCCATTCCTGAGTGTTAAAACCTTGAGTCATTTATAATTTTTCTGACTTGGAATTTGGAATTTTCTCAAGAAGCGTACGAGTTGAATCAAGAGAAACGACTCTTAATGATAAAGCAAGTTGAAATGACTGAATAAGTATGCCATGCTATGATGCTAAGTGGATTGAATCTGTGTCAAGCGTGTTTGGAAACGGAGAGTAGGCAATAAAGAGGACATTTAATCTGCTTATTTGATTAGGTGAAATTGGGCAGAGAAACGGGTATCCCAAGAACACATTATGACACGTAGATTATCTTTTTATAGAGGATAAGAGAGGGGTCATTTATTAGTTGCACTGCACTAGGGTGGACAGCATTTATGAGGTTATTTGTGTGGTGAGCAAGTTGCCTTTTTCAATGACTTATGTGTTGTTGGTGGAACTGTCAAATGCGACTCGCTCCAGACTCCAAACTGCAATCCATTCCAGATTTTTAATCCTTTCATCTTTCCACGCGGCGTTCATGGTCTGCGAGGGATCGTCATCCATTAAAAGAACCATTTGTCTGATTTGATTGGTTAGGTACATAGAACCGGGTTTCCATCCCATCCTTTCATAACTGTGAACGGCTTATTCTTCTTAAGAATATTTATTTATCGCTTAATCTTCCATGTAAACATGTATATATTTCGGAGAACAACACTCAACTTATTCTAGTTGGCAATTGAGGTAGAGGAACCCAGAGCAGAGGAGAGCAGAGGGACGAGCTAAGAGTTGAGGGTCTTCATCACTTCCCACGTTTTAGATCAGATCGGCTCTGATGGCCAGCCACTCCACTTGTTATTTGGGCTCTTGATTTGGAATATTTAGGGTTGATAGGGGTGGGAGTTGGGTGAACTCGTCAATGGAGGTCTTGGCTTTCTTGATCATCCAATCCATGGCTTGACTTGGATGATCAAAGTCGATCCTCACTTGGACATCATAAAATTGAATGGTGGTGAGTGTCAATCCACCAGGGAGAAATGCAAACTTTCTTGCGAGTTTGAATAGGAAAACCCACTGGCGAGAAATGAAAACTCTTGCAAGTTTGAATAGCCACATGAGGTTACACTGATCATCAGGCATTGGGTATGCTCCTTCAACTGAAGGGAACGTATACTCCTTTCTTCACTCCAAACTGTCAATGGTCACTAGAAAACCGGGCTCCCGAATCCTTTTACACTTCACCTTTGAAAATTACTCTGGTTTGGTTAATAGATTTATGTCAACTGTACGATAATTAATTCCCCGTCAACTACAGGTTTCATCAATTAGTTCCTCCTGGTCACAAGTTCAACTCATCTGCCTCCATTGTGCAAAGACTCTTCACTCGAATTGATATTCTCCCCACTCTATGACGATGCTTATGCCTGCGCTTCTCAATTTATTCTCAATAAGGGCAGTCCTTCCCACCCACGCACAGATACATGTTTTTGTTCTATGTATTTACAAGAAATTGTGTATTTCAATAGATGGGTTTTTATGTTTTATCTTCTATTTTCTTCATCCTTTAAAGGGTTTCAATCTTTTTATGAGAGGGTTTATCATGTAAGTATTTTCGTTTTTCCAACGACAGTGGTTTGCATCAAGTACTAAACCAAACCAATGACACCCACAGAGTATATGTCAATACATAAACCGTTGCAATTTTGTGGGGTGGCATTTTTGAAATTGAAATAATGGGGAATCTCTGAGAAACTTCTACCCAAATGACCAATCAGTCATTTTAGCTAATGCCCACGATTCCTTTTAACACATTTTCTGTGATAAACTAAGACCATATGTCAATACAAATTCTTCTGTGATTTTGTGGGGTGCCATTTGTGCAATTGAAATGATGGTGAATCCCTGAAAACCTAAATGCCCAATGAGTCAGCGTAGCTAATTCCCATTATTCTTTTCTATACATTTATTGTAGTAACTGAGACAACGAAGCAGATTTGGACTGGAATGGTCTTGTTGTTTTCTCGAAGATAACGCTTTAATATATTGTCTTTAATGACTTGGACCGGTATATATATTGTCTTTAATGCAATGCGCAACATGGTGCATAACGACTGCCTTTGGGGTATGCACATTATGAATAAGTATAGAGGAGAGTCTCATAGTCAATGTGTTGAACCACCCATTAGCAGGGTCAACACACATGAACAGAACTGATCAATGTTGAAAAAATCATGTGCGTCATGTAGCAACCCAAATTGGAGCCAAATTGGATTGCAGATTCATTTCTTGTAACAACCTCTACTGGACCCAAATTAGATTGAAGATGAAAAATACAAAATATCAGTGTTGTGAGTGGTCAAGCCCAGGTTTCAGCTTTGAAACCGAGCTCTGATACCATGTGTAAGGCATGTCCATACAGAGCCTTATAAAACATAAATTTAAATATAGAAATGCTATCATAATTTCCTTTATGTTCTCTATTCATCATAATAACAATTCACTGTTCAGCAAAATTTAAAAATGAGCAGCATGATAATGAATAACATATTCAGCATAATAATAATAATAATAAATAACAATAATGAACACAGCATAATAATGATAATAAATATCTCAAACTGATGTTCTCCAACTCTTCCCAAGCTAAAGCTCTGCCCAAAACTGATTAACCTCCCAGCCAGCTAGGAACAACCTATCCATCTCCCTAGCCCCAGGATTCCTTACAGTTTCCTAGCCCCCAAGCCCAAAATTCACAGCAACAGGTGCCCCCTGTGAAAGTCCTCAATCAAGATCCTCAAGCAAGTAAAACCATAAATACAGATGCAGTCCAAAACTGTTTTTTTTCTACACCTTCTCCCTCTATCTTTCAAAAATTCTCAAACCAAAATAAAAATGAGATGCTCTTCCAAGTTCTCCCCTCCTCTCTTATCCTCCTCTCTCAAGTCCCCCTCATTAATCCCCCAACAACCTTATCCTCCCATTAACTCCCCAACAACTTTATCCTCCCATTTGTTCCCAAACAACCTTATCCCCCCATTAATTACTTCACCCACTTTTAATAATAAAATAATAAAAGACTCATTTACTTATTTTAATAATTAATTAAATTCAAATTTAAAAATTAGGATAAAAATTAAACAATTTGGGTTGTTACATATATGTATATTGTATTGTAAACAATGTATCACTATGAATGAATATAGAATATGTTGGTTTTCCCAGTTTGGGTTTCCAAGGGAAAAATCTCTGTGTAATGTTTGTATTTTCCATTGTTTATTTTCTGTTCTTTTACTGAAAATCAGTTTGTAGTAAATATTGTACAAGGTTAAAATCTACATATACCTCTTTTTAAAGGCCCCTCAACCCTTGCACCCACATATTGGTGCTCTAACTATTTCTCTATGCTTGAAAACACTTTCAATCCTAACCCCTTAGGTCCTAGTTGTCCCCATACCCCTATACATATTTATTCATAAAGAAGTTTGGTCTATAATATATGCTATATTCATGGAATTAAGAGCACGCACATGCTCTTGTGACTTGATATCCTTGTAGTTGTTGTTCGTTTATGCCCAACAAGAATGTGTGCACGTTCCTGCTGGGAATGTTTTGGTGTCAAGCACACTCCACTACCTCATTTATCTCAATCACGACAAATATTTCCCAACATCTGCACACAAAAATAATGGACAAAGACAAGTTTGTATTATTTTAGTATTGTTGTTTGATTCATAGACAATTTTGTGCTATTGCAAGACCATTGTGGGAAGATTTGGAAGACAAATTTGTCCAATTGGAATTGTTTTTTTTGTCCTCTTGGAATTGGAAGAAAAAATTGTCCAATTCGAATTGTTAGTTGTGTAATACCAAGACAAATTTATCCAATTGGAATTGGAATTGTTAGTTGTCTTCTTGTGTAATACCAAGAAAAATTTGTCTAATTGGAGTTGGAATTATTAGCTGTGTCTTCTTTTGTAATGCAAAGACAAATTTGTCCAATTGGAATTGGAATTGGTTGTGCCTTATTGTGTAATACCAAGACAAATTTGTGATGGGGTGTTTGGAAACCAATTTTTTCTCTTTAAACGTGGGGAATCGATAGATTCGAGAAAGAAAGTCCTCGAGAAAAGAGAAACTGGTCAAAAAGGTAGAATAAGAAAGAGAAACGGAAAAGTTATGTATTTCAAAGCGTAGGCTTTCAGAATAGGCCAATCCAATTTCTAGCGGAGTAGATGTTGTTGTTGTTTCTCCTCCATCACAACAAGCAAAGCGTAGGAGTTCAGTAGAGACCGGTCCATTTAATATATCATAAAGATAGATTGTTGCGGATGACTAAATGACGTAGTATTTTCTTGAAGATGATTATACAATCGATGAAATTACAAAGGAAAATGTTGTACAACAATGTGGTGAAGAAGTTCATGTGGTGCAAGCTCTTGTTGGAAAGTCAAATATTCCAAAAACTAGTCAATCCCATGTCCACTCTCCTCCCATATTTGATCTTCCAGTGATTGAAGGGGTAAGAACTGCAACATTATTAATTCCACAACAGGAAGGTCAAGAGTTCCATAATAGGGGTTCATTGTCCCTACCTAGATTAAGCATTGTGCGACAAAGAACTCCTAAACGCATCCAGGTCGATGAAAGTGGTCAAGCATCATTTGAAGGTAATTTAACTAATCGTACTATTCGTTATCATTCTTATAAAATTATTAAAGAATATTTTGAGTCAAAACCCGATGTTGCTAAATGTCAATTATTTTTGGTTGTGTTAAAATCTAAAATTTTGACTGTTGTTAGGAGAATTTTAGGCATTAAAATAGTGAAAAGTTTAGAAACAAGTCATCATATTGTTAGAAACCTTGTAGATGATTTTCAAAGAATTGGTAAGAAATATTGTTCTAAATACCACAATGCATCCTGACATGTCTTCTCATAATCAAATGTTAGCAAGATCACAAGAAAACATTGTTTGCTGGAAAATACCTCACACCTCATGAAATGAAATGTCAAAACCCTTATAAAGTATTCTCATAGATGACATAGCATTGACATAGGTGTCCCAACAGATTTGAGGGCCTTCACTAGTAGGCTACCTCATTTTGACATGAAGTTAATTGGAGCAGTTAAGGGACTAGTATAGGATTTCTGGCATGAGAACACTAGGTGTTCTTCCAATCAAAAAGATGTACTAAAATTGAGAAGGGTATCTAGGGACCGTGAACCGCATATTAAACACTTTCTTGAAATTACACAAACATAATTGTATGAGATATTTAGGAAAATACATAGTGCACTTAACTTGGGCCAAATATATTTCCATAAATACAAGCATTGGTATGTTCAAATAAACACAATTTGTAAAAAATGTTGTTGTATATATCACATTGAGAATGGTTATTATTATGACACACACACACACACACACACACACACGCATATATGTATATATATTGTTTTTCATAACACCCTTTTGCGGGAATGCTCAATTATATTACCATCGTCGTCATCTAGAGACTTTATTCATGACATCTTATGTACAATACTATAGGGTTATACATTTTATAAAAAAAATATTGCTTAGATGGGACATGCCCCAGGTGTTGTGGAATGATATTACTAAGCAAGTGCATCTATGTAAGCGATGGGTATGAATTGGGGAGGAAGGAGGTTTCCTTGCAAAGCTTTAAATATGTCGCATATGATATTGATGGAGGACAAGAAAGAAAAAAGATACAATTGGTGACTTCCCAAGTACGAGTATGTGAATTCCTGAAGGACTTCATCGAAAATACATAGAATTATGTTCATTATGTCCATGTGGGTCAAGGGCAGGATGAGCATTTTAGAATATGCAGAGATACATTTCACGTTGATAATGTGTTATCAATGGTTGATTTTTTAGATAACTACACCTTTCAACCGCAAAATGATATTCAAAGCCAATATTATTACTCAGAGAAGGTCATCATAATGATCCATATCACATACATTCATGAGTCGGATAGTAATGAAGAAAAAAAAGTTATATTGAAGGAGTGTCACTTCTACATAAGCGATGATCGGTGCCATGACTTATCATACATACAACATTTCTTTCAGTTTTTTTACAATCACCTTAAGGAGAAGAACATACAGATGGATCAACATTAGATTTGGTCAACTGGTTGTGCAACCTAGTTAAAAAATGGTTGTGTATTTCAATGGTTGTTTATGTTGCACAAAAAAATCAAGGTACCATACATTTGAAACTATTTTGAGTCTGGGCACGGGAAAGGGGAGCATGATGGAGAAATTTCATGCATAAAAAGATCATTACGCAAGAAAGAAATGAAGTTCACAACTACTTCTATCATTCAAGATGTGAAATCCATTGTTGAATGGAATTCTTCAGTAATGGGAGAGGGAACATGAACCCATGAAGACCAATCACATAAGAAAGGACATGTACATAGATATTTTTGGGAGGTTCAACGTATAACTATGGAATTATCCCATTTGGAGGAGAACCAATCAAGTATTTCAGTCGATCATGATCATGTCTCAGATCTCGTACTGTCAGGTTCATTGAAACCTTCTATTAAATTTTGAATAACTAGGATCAATGTTTTATGCTTTGGTCATTTAGTGGACTCACATATTAGCACTCCATTTTTTGCAGGGCACATACATGCAGTGGTTTACCTGAGAGATAATGAATGGGGCATTGATTATTGGCTGGAACATTGATTAGAGGGAAAGCATACCCTCAGATGATCAATGATAGACTCCAAGGCATTGAATTTCTGATTGGGTCTATGGTTATTAAAGGAGAATATCTAACATAGGATTAAATAACATGGAAGAAAGTTGGTTATGTATTTCAAGATTATAAACCAGGTCAAGTCATATACCACTTTACAAACTTGGTTTTTGTTACAAACTTCTAACTACAAACAATGCCAAGTAAGAACTCATCAAAGGTACGCTACTTCTTGTCTTACTCTGAGCACGAGAATTTAATGGAGATGGTTGATCTTAGAAGTGATCCCAATGGTCTACTTGAATGACCATATGTATGTAAAAGGAATAATTGAACAAATATTTTAGATTTATGAATTATTATAAAATTGGCTTCATTTTATGGTTTTTATGGTATTCTTGTCTTGCTTCATTGAAATTCCATGTCTTTCCTTTCCTTCACTTTCCATGCCTTTCATTACCATGCCTTTCCTTTCCTCCATGTTCCATGCCATGCATTTCCTTTCCATGACATGCCTTGTATTTCCTTACCATGACTTTCCATGCCTTGCCTTGCCTTGTCATGCCTTTCCTTTACTAGCCATGTCATTCCATGTCTTTCCTTGCCATGCCATGCCTTTCCTTTCCTTTCCATTCCATGCCTTATCTTTCCTTCACTTGTCATTCCATGCCATTCCATTCATTTCCTTGCCATGCCATGCCTTACCTTCACTTGCCTTACCTTACCTTCACTTGCTACGCCATGCCATGCCTTTCCTTGCATTCACTTTCCATGTCATTCCTTGCCTTTCCTTGTCTTTCCTTGCCTTAACTTGTCATGCCTTGCCTTCACTTTCCATAATTTCAAATCAAAAAGAAGGGCAATTAAAACAAGGAAAAGTGCAACTTACCAGGAAAATCAGCAGTGAAAACATGAGCTTTGGGGGTTTCCTTCCAGTCAAGCCTTGTGTTGGCGATGGCTTGTGCATCTTGTGAGAAAGAAAAGGCTGGGGTATCCAGTGCATTTTCGAAATAAAAGGTGTCGCATATTCGAGACACGAGAACCAACAGATCAAACATGTTGTCGTTGCAGTCCCATCGATCCCATAGGATACCAGTTGTTGATCGACCAAAGAAAGGAGTCAGTTCCATTATTTCAAACTTTTCCTTAACGTTGCAAGAAAATCGATCAAATCCTAATAATATAACAAAATCCTAATTGTTTGCATTGGTATAAAGAACACAAAATTCACTGAGACAATCGTTAAGTGGGAGTGGGAGATAGGGTAAATAATTTATAGGCATGAAAGGACTGTGGAATCCTGAACGATGATGGTTCTAGAGACTCTCACAAAGATGGATGTTTCCATAACTGCCTCTTCTAGGATGATGTTTCTAGTGCATCCTTCACTTTATCATGAAAATAAAAATTATTTTTTGAATATTTGATCATTATATTTTGTGATTGGTTAAAAATATTGAAATGGAAATATACTACTAAGTGGATGGAAAATTGTTATATTAAAAGAGAAAAAAAACTAATTAGATTGTATTTAATTTATATATGCAAACATATCCATATATATCAGCAATGGATATATGGCTCGTGTAGCAAAATGTGATACTTAGTGTGAATTGCACAATCTCGTGAATCATTGAGTTTGCAATACTTAGTATGAATTGCACAATCTCGTGAATCATTGAGTTTGCAATACTTAGTGTGAATTGGAAAATCTCGTGAATCATTGAGTTTTTGAACGCAATAAAAACTTTTTTCGTTGTAAATATCTTAAGATTTACAAATCTTAAGAGATTTGTAAATCTCCTTGAAATTTCGTTGTCATCATAAGATTGTAATTTTTCGTAGCTGAAATTGCATTTTTGAATGTATAAATAGATTCAATGCCCTCAAAAACCCCCATTGCATCTATATTATACAATCTCAACGAGAGATTCCTCTAAATGTTTAGCTTGGGCAAAAATGGTCAGAAAAATATGGTCGGAAAAGGGTCAAATCATAGAATGTTTAGACTATGACTTCTATTAATTTTTTTAGTTTTTCTCATTGTTAACCTTGTACATGTTTCATAATATCCTAGCAATCCACATTGATTCCAATCATGCATTCAAGCATCAATCCACAGTGATTCCAGTCCAACATTCAAGCATCGATTCCAGGTATGTTGATTGCTTGGCTTCTTGATGCAAATTTTGCATTACCTACCTTTTACCAATGCTAATTCTAATTAGAATAAAAATTAAGTGAGAATTGTTATCATAGAAAAATTTTGTTACCAGAATGATAGTAAAAGATTCATATTCTAATGATGGTGAAATCGTGTAGATATGCTTGCAGACAAGTATTGTAAAAGCATGTAGGAATCCATGTAATTTTTTTTATAGAAACATATGTTGTGCATATAAATTTTTCACGTAATTGTACCAAACTTTATTTCAAATCAGAGTTTATGCCTCATAAGTATCTCTTTTTTCCAAGTTTTGCATAGGCTGCATTTAAATGTGACATCTAAGAAAATAAGAATTAATACAACAACAAAACCTTACTCATTTCTTTTGTTTCTTAAATTTAAACAACAATAAAACCCTTCATTTCTTTCATATCTTCCATTTTAAACAACAAGAGATGTAAGGTAGTGTTAGGCACTTGAAAATAGCTTAGGAAGTGACCTCTAAGAAGTTGTGCACATATGGAAAGGAGGATCCTTGAGCCATGAAAACCATGAAAACTCTTCAACCATTGGAACCTACACAATTCACAAACATGAAAAGCATAATTCTGTTAAATGGATTATTTAACCATCATAGAAGGGTCCTAAATATTTCCTCCCACACACAAAAGGAACAACAAAATTTTGGCTTGTTTGTTAGTAAGGAATTTGTAGAAAATAATTTAGTTTCAAAAACAAGTAGAGTCCATGGGAATGAAACCTATTGTGATCTTTGTTAAAAAAAATTAATTGAGATCGTTGTTATAGTTAGCATGAAAATTATGTGCATACACTGCAAATCCAATATCTCATAGGGCCAATAAAAACATGTTATGGAATCCAAAATCTCACATAGCTAGTGGCAACCTATTATGGATTTCAAGAATTCTACTCTAATCCCTAGAACCTTTGAATGTCAAGCAATTCAAGGGTTCAAACCTCAGACTTACTTGAATTCAAACCTATTGGGACTTGTACAACAATAATAGGTGGGTGTAAGATAATGATGGTTTCCCATGACGCATTAGTGGCAATGCAAACATGAAAAAAAAACAATCTGTTAACTTGGAGGGACTATTCAAGGTAATTTTACAATGAATTTGAATATGGTGTAAAAAATTGAAATGTAGGAAATTGAATTAGCTTTCCGAATATATAACTTTTATTTATAGAATTTGTGAATAACTGTGAAATTTGAGATTTTTTAATAGTGGTATGTTATTTTTTAAGAAAAATATAATGTATATGTATATGTTAGTGTGGGTGTTGAATACCTTAACAATGTGTTGACAGGACAAAATGACGTAGTCAAGTAGGTAAGAGAGAATGTCGGATGGAAGGTCCCAATTAGACCCACTCTCATTTGGAATGGTGTTTCCAACCAGATTTTGGCCTAGTTACCAATCTAACTAATTTACTATCTAAATATGAATATGAGAACGGAAGGTTCTCAGATGAATTAAAACTCTAATGAACTAATTCTAAACTAAAATGATTGACTACGGTCCTAAGATGCAATTCTTCTCTATACTATTCTATCATATCCTGATCAAGAGTAAACTAAAAGATAAGTGTAGTTAAAAATATATATCACTTGCACAGAAATAATTCATGAGGGAAAGAAACATAAAAAATTAACAATATAATAAATTAGACACAACTAATTGATTCACCAACTAATAATATTGGTAATTGTAAACATATAAAAATTAGTTTAGAAGTAGTTTGTGAAACCAAGATTCAAATATCACAGAAATAAACATGTATAAGTAGCAAAATCTCATTCATACACATTAACCCCAAGATTTTCAAAATGTCTTTGGTTTAAATTCACTTGCAGTAATAGTATTGTTCAACTGCATCTAAAAACCAAAAGCCTTTTCTCCTTTACATTAATCTTCTTCATATAATGTGGAAAGAATATTTTCACATTCCCTTAATTGTTGAACAGTCAGAAGATTGAAGCGACAATGTGGTTCCCTTTCCCGATTAAGATATTGCAATAATTACAAGACTACCATTTTTTTCTGCAAAATTCAGTTACAATGAGATAATCAAGTGGGTCTTGGTGGTTGAAATTTTGTACCTATGAAGCTATTCCATGTTTTTAAGTATTTGAATATGGTATCTACTTGGCATAGTTGTGTCCTTTCCATTTTTGTTTCATAGTTGCAAATGGGAGTAATAATTTGCATTTTCAAATTTTGCTCAACACAATGCACAAAATCTTCAGTTAGTGAAATTAATCTGAGGGATGTATTAATATTGTCTCTATAACTTCCATGCTAATTGTGCATATTGCTTCAATTGATTTCATAATTAGATTCCTTTTGATTTCCACATATTTGACCATATTTTGAGTAGATGATGCCTTTTCCAAATCTCTCAGGGGGTCCATCCCGAATTGGGCAAGTAAGTTGTTGGAATAATTCCACATTTCCCTGCTCATTGTGCTAACCTTCTCCTAGGTATTCCTAATATCCATGATCGTTTCCATTCTTTCATTCAACAGTCGGAGATATCAGATTCTCTGCTTGTCTAAATATGTGGGAAGGGTCTTGTGGGAGTTTTGATGAGTGTCCTACCATTCTGTGACCCTGCTATAGGATTCCTGGGCTCTTTGATATTTTTCCTGCATATTTTTTACATGCACATTTAACTTCCCTCGATCAAACTTGGCCTTCGGTATCTTATTAAGAGAATAGAAGAATTTCTTCTATGATTCCCGAAGTTCTTCATTCATTTTGTTGGCCTCTTCTCTGAATATTTCTACAACTATCAATTTTTTCTTACTTCCTTCCACAGTCTACTTCAAGAGTTGATTATCTTGTTGCAGTCTCCTGGCCTGATCTTCGATTCTCTCATCTCTAATTGTTCTCCTTTGAGTATGGTTACCTGTTGAGTGTGTATGATTTTGAGCTTCTTTATATCGTCATGATGCATCTTCTGGTTGATGGAGATTGTTTCATTGAATTCTTCCTTTAACTCCTTTTCTCAGATCTTAAGTTGCCTCTCCATTTCCTCTCTATGGACCTACTTTGTTTGCAGGGATTCTTTCTTGTATTCAATATCCATGGTCCCTTTAATGGTTTCCATCATTTTTTCCAACTCAGTAATTATAGATTTCACTATGTATAATGCCCCTGCCACTTCATGACCTAACATAATATTCACACCGATGAAAGCACTAAGTGTTGAGGTTGCTTATATTGCATTGTCTTTAAGGTTTGTCCCAACTTTCCACTTTATGCTCCTTTTAGGAGTTTCATGACTTGTGTCGGGCTTTCCTCTCTTCCTGTTCAACTCTATTTTCTCAATTTCTCGTGTCTTTTGGCTATAGTAATAGTCATTGACAATGACTAATTCTCCTTCAAAACCTAGTCATGTAGAAGTAACTAATAAGCTACCTGGGATGGCAGCCAATGGGGTACATTTCTATATAGGGGTATTGATCAGGTCGGTGTCAGGACCTGATGTCACAACAATATTACTGAATGTTGAACTATCCTTTTGGGATTTGGAAGCTTTTCTCCTTTCCTCTTGTTATTTCCTCCTTATCGCTTGCTGGGTAGCCAACATTGTTCGTTCTGCGCTTGCATATTTTTCTTTCTCTATTGGTATCTCTCTTCAATCTCTTCAACTTTCCTTACTCGTTTTTCTTCCTTTTCCCTCTTTTTATGTTCTTCTAACTCTGGTCTTTCTTTATCTTCAAGGAGTAGGGATTTGAATTGTTCTATCCTTAGGGATCTATATTTTTCTTCCTCTTTCCTTAGCTTCACTCGGGCTACTTCAGTGGTGAGACTTTCCATCGACTCCTCAAAACTTAAATCTCCCCGAAAGATGTATTCGACAAACCCGGATTCATGCATAATTTGTTTTTCTATTTTAACAACCTTCGTATGTTCATATACCATATTCTATGGGTCATGAGATTTAGGTTCCCCGACGCAAAGAAACAAATATTTTATGGTTTCCGCTTATTTTTCAACTTGCTTCTTGTTCTATAGGGAAAACGTACCTATATGGAAGAGAAAATTGGGCCAGTGCCTTTTGTTCTTTTCTAACAGATAAGCATTGGCTCCCTTCTCCACAGTATGATAAGTTGTTTCTTTGGCCTATAGCTTATCGGGAACATATTTGGATAGCAAGTGTGGTGGTCACATGGATCTGAATATCTTGACATAGGTATAGTATTTCTTCATATACCAGTCCCCAATTCCCCATAGGGATTTGATATCACATAGAAAAATTCTATGCAGGAAAAATCCATAATATGTATGTCATGGTAGGCATTTTCTCGTTCCTTTTGTACCCATTGATGGAATCCTGCAATAA
This sequence comes from Picea glauca, assembly GCA_000966675.3. NCBI lineage: Eukaryota > Viridiplantae > Streptophyta > Pinopsida > Pinales > Pinaceae > Picea > Picea glauca. The sequence goes on from JZKD02S1674185.1 coordinate 401,176, forward strand.
ATCCATCTTCTTCTAGTTCTACCAGTTGCACAAGCATTTCTTGAATAGTGCCAGTGTCATCCATATCTGTGAATGTTGCAATTCTGAGACTAGGAACCAAATATTCCATAGGGACAATTGCTTATAGACCATAAATCAACTTAAAGGGAGTCTTCATTGTCAACTTCTTGCAAGTAGTTCTATAGGCCCATAACAGTGCTGGTACTCTCAAATTCCAGTTGCCCCTGTTCACACTGCAAATCTTCGTCGGCGTTGTCTCCAAGATATTGTTGAAAGATTCGACCGTCCCATTCACTTGTGGATGATAGGGAGTACTCTTCTGATGGTGGAATTCAAATTCCCGAGTCAAAGCTTCGATAGTATTATTAATAAAGTGTGCACCTTGATCTCTCATCAGGGTCTTCGGGCATTCAAACCTGGTTATGATATCATCAAATATAAATCGCTCAGCTGTAGTTACACTACAGTCCTTAACTTCTCTTGCTTTTGCCCATCTGGTCAAATATTTTGTCACAGTGATGATGTATCTAGCTTCTGTGTGCTTTCCTGGTGGGTTAATTGGTCCCATGAAATAAATGGCCCATTTCTCAAATGCCTGTAAGGTCGGCTACGGTGCTAAGGGCATATCATCTCTTCTGGAAGGTTTCCCAACTCTTTGGCATACATCGTTGGCTCTGTAGTATTCTTTAGCATCCTTATGTAAAGTAGGCTAGCAGAGGCGTTCAGAACACATTGGATTGGGCCATTTGAGGTCACATATGTTACAGAAGGAGGAGTTGCACAGTTGAAGACATTGAATGGAGATTGGAAGGAAGGTTTAGTGAATGGGAGTCAGTTGATATTATACTATGAAATCCAGCTTCCTCGCAGCTCTCAGTAAAAGCATGAGAAGAAGGGTCTGGGTACTAGGTGCAGTTGAAACTGGGTACCAGATATAGAAAAGACAGTCTGCATAGGGAAGAAAGGGACAGACCAAAAATCACAGGCTGCCTCGCACAGTCTAAAGTCGAAGAGAAACAGAAGATTCAGACATGAAGTGCCTCGGGACGAGTCACATGTGAGTATTGGGGGCTTGTTGGCCCTTGGTCATGGAATAAAGCGAAGGTTAAGGAAGAAGCGTGAAGTGCGAACTACGCAGAAGACAAGTTGACTGAGATTAGGCTGAAGTGGCCAAAAGAGCAGAAACGACGAAGTGAAGTAATAGAAAGCAAGTTGTTGGACGGGGAGAACAAGGAATATAGATCAGCAAGGAAGATGGTTCGTGGACAACTCAGCAAGTGGAAAAATCCACCAATGGATGCTTGGAGCACCTCGCAGGAAAGAAGGAAAGACAGGTTGGCGAAGCCATGAAAACACGGGTCAAGTTGACCTAGGGTTTTAAACACCTAGGGTTTTGGTATTTAGGTTTTATACACCTAGGTTTCAGCCCAATATTGTCCAAGAGTCATAGTGATGTATAAATAAAGGTCAAGAGGACCTGGCATGGGTTCGATTATGTTATGATGGGTGATTTTTTTTATTGTTGAGAGAGAAGTTTGTGTTGTAAAATCTTCAACTGGGTGCAAAGATCAACCCTCTAGCTAGGTGTGCAGGGAGGGGAGAGAAAGAGAGAGAGCAGGAGAGAGATATGCAAGCTAAGAGCACAGATAAAACTGTATGTTTTCCTATAATATCAAGAAACACAATTTTGTGGACATAGCCCTGGGGAGAGGGTGAACCACGTATATCTTGTTGTTTTGTGTGATTGATGATGTGTTATTATTCTTTTTGTTATACTGCTATTACATCATTGTGTTAGATCTGAGATATAGTTCACACAATATGCTTAAGGACGATAAATAATAACCAGGTTGATGTGTGTTGTTGCCTTGAACCCACCTTGCATTTCCCCTGGTTGTAGACACCCGTGTCCTGCAACCCCCTATTGCTACTTCGGGTGAGATTGCATCTTCTTCGCAGGTGTTGCTGAAAGGGCCAGTAGTTAGGGCTTGTTGGTGCATTGTTAGAGCTGAACCCTGGGTCTACCCCTATGCCAACAACAACAGTGGAATTGGGTTCAGCATCGATGATATGCTTCCCTCCTTCCGAATTTGACTCGGAATTAGAATCAGCCTCTAACTCGGAAGCCTTAAGCTCGACCACGAGGGACTACTTGGAGCAGCATTCTTCGGTGTTGTTCCAAGGAATTTTATGGTACTCACACCATTTTCCTGTGTCCTTCTTCATCTTCTCATTACCCTTCTTGTGTTGCGTCTTGGACTGTTTTTCCTGAGGGCATCCATATCGACTTGGTCCCTTGTTGTGTGGGTTGGGGCTGCCTTTTCCCTGCTTCGGTAGTGAGGGGTTTGCAGATCCAAACTCTTGTCGTTTCTGGTTACATTTCTGCTCAATCTTGACAACGTATCTATAAGTTGTTCCCAAAGAGGCAATGTCTAGGAACTCCATTTCTATTTGAATGTATCTATGAAAAAAACCATGTTATTTGAGAACTAGATGACGCTCAGAGTCTTTGATACCCAATTTGGTGCGTAGGGTATGGAAAATATTTGTGAAATATGGTACTATCTAGTTCCTTTCTTGATGTAGGGTGCTCCATCTGGTGTACTGGTCCTCGTAGCTTCCAATAGGGTAGTATTGTTCTTTAATGGCGTCCTAGAAAGAATCCCATATAGGGGGCACCATAAACATTGTAGATTCCTCCGCAACCCTTTTCTCAGAGTAGGTATCCCACTAGTCTTTAACATGGGGAACGACCTTAAGGAGTGAAAAAGTGATATTTTCCCTATCGAAAAAATTGTGGACCGAAAAATATCCTTCGAGTAGATTCAACCATTTATCTACAGCACCCGCATATATTAGTCCTTCAAATAATGGAATATCAAAATTTACATGTACCTTGAAGGGGGTTTCATGGTTGCTTGATGAAGATGCTTCTCATGTGGGCAGTCGTCGAAGGATCTACGTGAAGTTGTCGATCATTTCGTTCATTTGTTGTGCGAGGTCTTCCTCGAGCAAACTTTTAATAGGATCTCCTACTCCATCATCTTTATTTTCATCCCCCATGGGTTGTTGTCGGGCTCGATGCAGCCGATCTGGTAATGGATCGATTGGTTCGAGTCCCAACTTCTTGTACCCAGATCTTGTCAGGGACATGCACGAAGAAAAATAAATGAAGAGCAGACCGCTCTGATACCGCTGATCCGGATTTAGGAGCGGAACAAACTTATTAACAGACTGAATACAATAAACATAGCAATATGGAGAATAACACAAATATCTAGTGAACAATATGTTTTATTAAATAATGAAATAGGTTGAAACTGTAAAACTGCAAAACTGAAAACTTGCTCGAATGGTGGTAGCTATCTTTGAAAAGAGATGTAGCTACTATATACATCTGTCTAAGAAGAATGGATTACAATGAGGCCCCATAGTCCTTTTTGATATTACTCATGAATTCCAAAACCCTAGACATCCATAAACCTAACCCTAGAAGGTGAAACGCCAAAATTCCTATGGGACCTATGGGTAAGTTGGTGTAATTTGGTACCTCAACTTCCTAAGGCCATAAATTTTGCATACGACCTTCGTTTTATGCACATGATAGCCCGTTGGAAATTTATTTCAGAGAAGTACACATTATGTTGTCAAACTCTGACTTCGTCTACAGTTTGACTGTGGCAAGCCAAAAAAAATAACGTTTAGGGCCCCAAAATGGCCTTGGAAGTACAGCAAGATGTGTTGACATGAAAACATACAAAATAAGCCAGTTGGATTAGGCAAGAGGCCACCCGTATCCACCTGGAGGATGTGTGGGGCTTCAAATATCCCCAGAAGTAGAGAACCCACAATTACAAAGTAGTACAGAAGAACATGTTGAAAAAAAACAGACACGAGGAGCCAGTTGGAATAGGTGGGTGGCCACCAATATCCACCTGGATCACTTAAAAGGATACTTAGGGGGTTGTGTGTGTGACAACCCAAGGCATCGATATATTCCATTTTTGGCTCAAGACCGAAGAAGGTCTCACCTGAGATGCCATGAGAATAAAAAAGTTTGATAGTCTTGTGTTGGATGTGAAGGGAAAATGCATATAAGGAAGCCTCCCAGGCGTAAATATATTCATTCATCCATAATTAACTATAGATTAATAAACATTAACCAGTAAGACATATATATATATATATTCAACTCGGAATACACATAGAAAGTTGAAAAGAGATAAAAGGAATGTATCATAACATAGACCCATAACATAGAACCATCTTTCATGCACTCTCATTCCATTCAACGGTATTTACATTCAACCGCATTATGCACTCTATTCTCATTTTCTCATTGATTTTTGGCTCTAATACAGACTCATACAAGACTTGTACAAAAATGGACATGGAACTCTCCTTTATGTTCCAGTTGACTCTCTATTCCATGCATGCACTCTCTTTCCCGACTTACTCTACTGATTATTCTACTCCACTCCTTCGCTCCACTCCCTTGATTGAATGTTAGATCTGTGCACTCTTTATGTCCACATGCAACCCCAAAATATTCCTGGAGTGTGGAAATCCTAACTAACTTTCCATCTCATCCATACCTTCACCCATGAACATTTGGGTTGTTATAGTAATTGATTAAAAAATATTCCCTAACATACACTCAGATTCGCTACATGTGGTATTCTCTTAAATTCCTTGCACATTGTATAAAATTGGGTTGACATGCACAATATTCCTTTGGTCGGCGATGTTATTGATCCTTCTTTGTGTCATGTAGTGTATCTTCATGGGAATACACACTATATTGATTTTTTGTGCACACACAACTTCCCCAAAACCTTGGGTGCCAACAGGTCCCCAACATTATTAGTTGGCTCATCCTTGAGCCAACAACATTGTTCAAGGCTTGACAGAAGAAGTTGACGACACCATTTTCATGAGTGTAATGTCCCCTTCCAATTGATCATGATGGAGGATGACTTAATATCCTATACGACTCTTGTAGGTTATAGTCAACAAGGACAAGGGATTCAAGGAGGTTATTTGGTGTAACTAGGTTAAAAGAATGACAAGTCCATAAGTGACATTAAACAAAAATAAATAAGTATATTTAAATTAAATTGGAGGGAAAATAAAGTGAGGGTTTGATTTGGTAAAAAAGGGGAAATATTTAGAAGGCTCGGAGAAAGGATAAATAGAGGGGTAACCCTTCTCTTTGGCATTATGATTTGATCTCTCATTTTGGAGTGCTCTTAGAGCCATTGTTTCATTGGGGTTTACCAAAAACCTTCCAGTATTATAGTTTATTTTTGGTGGTGCAATATCTACCCTAGCTAGACAATAGGGGAGTCCACCTAGGATTTCCATTGGAGCTTTAGTTCGGGTTCATAGTCAGTTGGAGGTTTGCGTAGGGAGTTTGCGAAGATTTTCTAGAAGAGGCCGATCCAAAATTTTATAGGTGTTAGAAGGGTTCTAGTGAAATCGTGGTTGAGGGCATCCTCATGGGTTGAGTATGGGGTGTCCCATGAGACCATGCTAGACGTCTAGTAATTTTCCTGCGAGGACCTCTGCAATTAGTTTTGCAGCAGGTCATCTTCGATCGATTTCATGAGGGTTACAGGAGGGGTTGGAGGGCTTCTTGTAGAGTGGACACTATTGTAGCAAAGCATTGTAGGGCTTGGAGAGCCTTGGAGTAGTGGACATCATTGATTGGCATCATTCCATGTTTATTTTTATTGTTTCTATTAGTATATTTTGCAGTTTCTTGGTAGCCATTAGACCTAAGTGTTTAGGAGTATTGTGCAATAATTATTATAACCATTAGATATATTTGTATTGTTGGGATTTTGGGGGTTTCCACACCATAATAAGATTCCATGGTTATCTTCTTTATTTTATGTGTAATGGATGCATGAAATATATTTGACAATATTCCTATATGATAAAATTGTGTGTAAGAAGTTAACAACATCCTTAATGCAAAGTATTTGACACATGTACACAAGAAGAAATATCAATTTATGGATAATAAGCATAATATTTCCACTTAGCCTAGTTGGGGACATTGTAGTGGTATCAGAGATGGTGATATTTCTAGCCTGTGATTTCTTGAGGCATTGATTCCAAGGAAAACTAGAGGATGAGGGAAACAACTCACCCCAAGATTAGAGTCAGAAGAGGTAGAAGTAGAGGGATTTATGGGGGATCATCCTAAAGATATGACCATACAATTGTTGGAAAACATAGCTAATGGACAACAACAATTAACACAAGTCCCAAAATAGTTATTTTTTGGAAATCAAGCAAACCAAAACTAGGGAGGCACCAATGGGAACCATGCAAAGGCCATCCATAGAGGTGGTAGGGCTTCTGAAGGAAGTAATACCTATGTGTTGACACAGAGTGTCTTCCAGGTAGGTAACAGAAAGATACCCAAACAATTATTGCCACCATTCCTTGAGGAGAAGCCTACAAGAGCACTGGAACAACAGGGGAAGACGAAATGAAATCCTACTTTAGGGAGTATCAGTTGCTAGAAGGATTTTAGGTATCCATGTCTTACAATGACTAGTGAAACCTCAAGATGAGGAATAAACCCAGGGTGGGTCAGAATCAATGGAATTTCGATCTTTTGCGCAAATTGGGGAAGATGACTATCCCATATTTTTACATATATGACAAGAGCATAGCCCAAGCATGGGTACATAAGTTGGACACTTATCTCCATATTAACCTAATGACAGAGGCAGATTCGATCAATTTTTCCACCCTACACTTGGATTGTGAGGCTCATGAGTGGTGGTACCATGGTATATTAACATTGGGGCATTCCAACATCACATCATATGAGGATTTCATTTAGAGGATGATGGAAAGATTCGATAGGAAGGACCCTGAGATCCACTTCAGGGATTTGGCACAACTAAGGCAGACAAGTACACCAGAGGCCTATGTCATAGAGTTCCAGTGAATGGAATTCATGGTAATTGATGTTTTCTGAGAAAATACTGGTGATGTTTTTCATGGAGGGCTTGGTTGAACTCTTAATATAATGGCGTTGACGACAATTTCGGTCAATAGTACTTAGCCGGAAAAGCATTTCCAAGATCCCCCCTCATTCTGTAATTTCTTGCGTAGAGTCATGCATGCCTCCATAAATTTACTACTACACATTCAAAGAGGATGTCTTCAAATATCTCGTCACTCAAGAATATTTTAGAAGTTATGATATGGCTGACGAATGAACATGATTGTAAAGTAGTATATTTTATGCTACAAGTTGCAGGGTTATTTGAATGGAAGCGAGTTCAAAACAAGTTGTTGGCGCAGGGTTCTTTCCAAAACTATCATGGTTCTTGACCGATTATTCAAAATGCTTATTATCCCTTTTCCCACTCTCTTAACCATGTTATAATCTCACTCATGACCTTCATATTTTGCACTAATGGGATATTCTTGTACCCCTCTTTTTCTAAGAATAACATTATTATCATGTCTTTGGGTTTGATTTTGGTATTCTTCATGCCATGCCAAAAGCTAAATTCAATATTATACCATATTTCAATGGCCTTTTCCACATGATAACTTTGTCACCCAAACAAATGATTGTGACTTTATTCATTCTTGTTACTCTATTTCATGTCAAATATTTTCATAATATTATATGGGCCTAATTTAAATATTCAAAAAGGAATTTGCAACACATGGCAGCGCTGAAAAGAGAAAGAGAAATGAATACTTTATTCAATAATATATTGGATATGATTATATATTTGTTAAATCAAGGAATGGTCTCAATCAAACATTATTTGAGGAGTTCGATTTTTGCAATAAGCGCATATCAATTCTTTGCCATATTTTCCATCATACTTATTTTTTTCACATACTTGTGTATAACTCTCTTCACTATTGCGGTGTTATGAATCATTGCAAACATTTGTGTGGGAAGAGGAAGCGTAATAATTGAAAGGATAAAAAAAATATGGAGGAAGGTTCCTGCATGGATGTCATAATCTTTCCTCTTCATGCTTCTCTTCCAGCTGAAATGTAGGCTTTGTGAAGCAATGCCAATACAACCCTGGGACTGGAATGTACTATCTTGATGTGGTGAAAATTAGTCGAGTGTAGGCTAATCAATGAGAAGGTAGAGATGGAAGGACATGTCATGGAAAATGTTATAGACTCTATCCATTATCTATGTATGAGCATGAATTTCTTGAGGCAACAATTCCTGAAACTTGGCATTCATCGCTTGCTACTATTGTGCTTCATTTAAAGTCATCGGACCTTACATATATAGATGTTCTTAACTTGATTTTCTTGACCAACCATCAGGTGAGTCCTTGGAGGATGCTTTAAATAAATTGTACCTTATTGATGTGATTGATAAAGATGGCTTGATAACTAAAATTGGAACGCAAATTGCAGAGCTCCCATTGGAACCTTCACTTGCAAGGGCTCTAATAGCAGCAAGTGAGATGGGATTATTATCTCAAACTTTGACGGTTTCCACAATGCTATCATGTGAAAATGTATTTTCTCCCACAAGCAGCAAGGGTGCCTCTAGAAAAAGAGAGCGAGTGGACTCAAATCTACCCGATGGTAATGGCATGGGTTATCATACCCAGTTGCTTCAAATATATGAACAATGGCTTGTCCACTAGAGGTCAATGATGATGGGATCTACCCTGAATATGTTCTCTATAATGAACTACTAGTTACATCTCATCCTTACATACGTGTGTTTCGAAGGCATCTTGGGTGAACCCAATATGGGAAAGGTTACAACATCTCGACATCAGCAAACTCAATGGAAGGGTTACTTCTTCTAGAGGAGTAAATATTGCAAGCATAGAGGTAACAAACTCGAATTCAAACCTGACATCTTCGAAGCATAAAAACAATATCGAAGCAGCTCGGGAGCGATTTCTCGCTCGGAAGCAATCAAAGACTAAAAAGTAGATAGAAAGAAGAACATATCAATTTGTTTGATGATTTTTCTTGTTCATATGTGCACTGGCCAACCGTTATCATAAATAATGTATGACAAATTTTATTAATTGGAGAAAATAGAGGTGGTTCAAACCGATTCACTTCAGTTCGTTCAACTAAATTAACTCTAATTGTTGAAACTTCTCATCAAACAATTATAAAAGAGGCAGCCTAGAGCCAACTTGGTGAGGAAATTTTAGAGGAGAAAAATCGGATAGAGGTATGCTTGGAGCAGTGAGGTTTTTCTTTTAAATTTATCATCCATCCTCTCTGTCAGCAAGGATTGACGGGACTGTCGGCAACAGGGGGTCTTGTGAAGTAGCGAATGGACGAAGCGAGGATGAGCTTTGATGATTTTATAGAAGGTGAAGTGTTTTCTTGTCAGTTTGTTGTATTTAAGCCTGGTTTTATTTCAACGTTAATCAGTTTCTGATATGTAGGTCCTTGCCTTGTGTTATCACCGCCATTGCTCCATTCCATTTTGGACAAGATTTCTTCTTTCTTTTGCTCTTGGTATTTCTATTGTAACATTTTTCTCGAATGGCTAAAGACCATATACCTGGCCCAAGTCTACACAAAGATTTTTAAATCCTGAAACTCCATGAATTGTATGAGGAGAAATTTTAATTCGAGATCAAAATCCTTACGCTTTAAATTTGTTTCTTATTTGTTTTCTGTCAAATCTTGACTTTCTCCATCTCTATTAATCCAGCACTTTAAATTCAAAATAAATAAAAAAAGGAAAATACATTCAAAAGAAATAATGAACTATAACTTTGTAACATGATGTACATAAGCTCCTTTCATGTTATTTTATTGTTGGTATAAGTTTTGTATTGTTCTTTATCCATTTGTTTAGTTTCTTTTGTGACTTACCTTGTTTTAACTTAAAGGAAAATAAAATGTCTAATCATTACATTGTTATAAATCATTTTGGTAGTTAATTATTAGTTTATTGTTTGACAAATTATTATTTTAACTAAACCCTTTAGCATTAACTTCCCTTTACCTCTTCATTAAGTATTGCTTTAGTTACTTTTTTTTGAAACAAATACAAAATGAAAAGACTTTTCATTTTTTTTAAATTGTATTGTTTGTGTTTTCTTTAGTAGATTTAATTTTGTTATTTCAAATGTATAAACTCCCACATAATAGCAATAAAATTATAAATCGCATAAAATTCAAATATTGTTAAAAAGTAAAATACAAGGCTAAAGGACTCATGCTTGGAATGTAGGTTAGAGGATATTTAGCTTGGAGTTCAATGTGTCTTCTTGTTTGGGGCTTTAAGCTTAGGGTGATATTCATGTCTCTTCCTGCCTAGCCCCACGGGAGGTTGAAATGTTGGTGTTGGGGACACTCTAGTCCCTTGACGTCAACATAATTTTGGTGACCATACTGGGGACAATCATTCAATGGTTCGTTCCTAGTTTTATTTTAATTCTTTCAAATTTTATTTTTTCTTTCCTAGACCTCAATGTCTCAACCGATTGGAAACCTATTTGGTGGTTCTAACCTTGTGGTTTCAGCTACTAACCCTGGGAAAGTCATTCGCAAGTATGGGATTTTTTAGTTGGAATAATACCTAAATAATTCTCCATTGTGTGTTCCCACCCCCTAGAAGTTTTCTCACCCGATTCATCCCTTACCTCACAAATTCAAGCAACATTTTCCTTTATTTCATGGTGATGGAACTGTTATAGTGGTTGAACATCTTTGTGCATTTTCAAATGCTTGCACCATTATCGAAGTTAATGATAATGATAGTTTCATGCTTTTGTTCATGAATTCCCTTCAGGGTAATGCCTCTTCTTTATTTTCCAACCTCCCTGATGAATGCATATCTACATGGTTTGAACTTTCTTACTGGTTTACTTCTACCTTTGGACATTTAGATAATTCGTACAAGCATCTTAAGAGATTTAATCAGTTACATATGAATGATAATGAAATCATTCTTACATTTAACCTTAGGTTTATCAAGTCATACAATTCAATTCCTACTCCCATTCGCCCTACTAACTTGGTTTCCCTACTTCATTGTTATGAACTTCTTCCCCCTCTTCATCGATAGTGGTTAGAAGAAAAGAATGTTCAAAACCTAGAGCTAGCCTTAACCACTTGCCTCGACTTCGAAGAGAAAATCTGTAGGACGGGTTTCTCCTTTGGTATTCACGATTTGCACAAATATTTGTCTTCTTTTATCCCCGTCATCAAGAGTTTACAGGATCGCATGTTCTTTCTTGAATCTCAATCTTCAAATCATGCTGGGAGTATATCATGGGAGCCCTCTCTCCTAGGGCCTATTTATAATGAATTCACTATTTGTGGTTAAGAGCTTGGATGCGAAGAGGATCATGATTATATCATTATGCTTAGTGATCAATCCAACTCTCACATCCCAAACACCACCCTTCGTAAACCCCATGAAAACACTCAATCCCAAAATCATCTTTCATTTCGAGCCTCTTATCTACACGCATACGATGGTGAATTTGATTATGCAGTTGAAGAAGTCAATTTTGACCACGTTAAACCTATTTATGACACATTTTTATTTGTCGAGGATGCTAATGAGTGGTCAAAACAAGTTGATGAAGAACTGTATGACTTTAATGATACATGCAATGAGTCCTATTTTGAATACATTCATGAGCTCGATCAAGATATTAAATTGTATGAAGTTATTGTTAATCCATTGTTTCAATCAAGAGAGGTTAGAGAATTTGACACTAGCAGACATATCCCTCCTAAGTGAATTTTTTCCTTCAATGAAGATGAATATTTTAAAGACATCCCTATGTTTTTGAATCCATGTTATGAATCTTCCTTGCATCATGATGAACCTGTTCCTGATAGAAAGGTCCTTAGAGGTGATACTAATTTGTTTGATGAATCCATGGATCATCCCTTTAAGGTACAAACCCTAAACCATAAATCTAATTCAATCGATACCTTCGACATTACTGGCAAAGCATCTGTTGGTTGGCATGTCTTGGAGATTGGTGATCGTTTCTTTTGGTTATTGATTAGTCATTTCTCCTCACCATACACATATGTTGGTTGGCATGTTGGCAGTCCTTCCATGCACTTTTTTTTCAAGTCATAATATTTGCATGCAAAGCAGGTGATACATTCCTTTACGTTAAATTTCATTCGACCTGAGTCCAATCTAATGGTTTTCCTTTCCTCTGTACATAAATAAAATAATAATAATAATAATAATAATAATAATAATTAACAGAAAGGGTAGATTAGTTTTCATTGACTTCGCAATTATTTAGTTTATTTTTTCTCTTTTATTCTTCTCCTATTTCTTTTGTTTTTTTTCTTCTTCTTTTTTGATGATCAGAAGTGATGGAGCAATGGTTGGTATTAAAAGGATATCTGTATATTTTTAATTGATTGACCAAATTTATTTTGGTGGACAACAGACTTGCAGGTGAACCAAGTAGCCTTCTTTTGTTGTAATCCCTCACTTGTCTACCATGCGCTTGCTACGCGAGGCATCCTTGTTCCTCACAGTCGTCAATCCTATTCTTATATTCCTTATTTATCTTTCTCTATCCCCTCCATTTTGAGTCGTCTCCAGCATACACGTTGTGGATGCTCAATGTTAATCTTGGGATTTTCCATCAACACACATTCATAATAGTTTCCAGCTTTCTAATCATTTTGTCAAGATTCAAAGAGTTTTGTCCCTTTGGGTTATACAACAGGACCAAACCCCCTCATACTTACCACTTTCCATGAGTTATTTCATCAAGTCTCGATACATGAATCCCTTGACCTCCATCATGTCTCCCCCTATTCTATAACCTGGTCCACCTAACCCTATCGACCTCTTCTTATCTTACCTTGAGTCGCCCTCAATCCTATCATTACTCTTCCCTTCCCCTTTCCTTAAGATAATTAAGGATCGTAAGTTTATTATTTCAATCTTTCAAACCACTGTAAGTGATGTGCATCTTTTGGTTGGAAATTGTTGACGACGATTTCAGTCAACACTTAGCCGGCAAAGCATTTTCAGGCTCCCCCCTCATTCTGCAATTTCTTGTGCAAAGTCATACATGCTCCTACTGAGTTACTACTACACATTCAAAGAGGATGTCTTCGAATATCTTGTCACTCAAGAATATTTTAGAAGTTATGATATGGCTGACGAATGAACATGATCATCATGCAGTATATTTTATGCTACAGTTTACAGGGTTATTCGAATGGAAGCAAGTTCTATACAAGTTGTTGGCGTGGGGTTCTTTCAAAAACTATCATGGTTCTTGACCTATGATTCAAAATTCTTATTATCCTTTTTCCCACACTTTTAACCTTGTTATAATATCACTCATGACCTTCATATTTTGCACTCATGGTATATTCTCATACCCCTCTTTTTCTAAGAATAACATTATTATCATGTCTTTGGGTTTGATTTTGGTACTCTTCATGCCATGCCAAAAGATAAATTCATTATTATGTTGGATGTGGAGCCTGATTATGTTCCTGATTCAGAGGTCCTTACTTTTATCCGTGTTTATACCCCATGAAGACTTTACACCCCAGAAGTATGTACACTCTTCCATGTGGGGTCCGGTGCAGCTATCCCCCCGGCTGGGGGGTTTGGGGGCAAGCGGGACCCTAATGGGGGTTCAGGGGCGAAGCCCCCAAAGGAAAAATTGCCTTGTAAATGTATATTGTAATTTCATTGTAAATCTGGACCGTTCATTATAAGGTCGTAGATCTAATAGTAGAAATTATGTGAGGGTTTTTTTGACCTAGAAGGCAACCCTATGTTATGAGGGAAATGTATTGTGGCTATGATTGATGGCAAATATTGTATTCTGAGATAGGAGACTATGAGAGAAAGAAGAGGAAGTTACAGCGGGTTTGTTGTAGGTTGTATCCCTTCATATGCTGGATAATAATAAAGGAAGGACCTGGCAATTTCTCTAGTGGACATAGCCCACACTGGGTGAACCACATAAATCTGTGTCTCTCTTGTATTGTGTATCTTATGTGTTTTGTTTCCGCATTTGTTTTATTTTATTGCTCTGCGGTCCTGTTTTTCTAACATATTATACCATATTTCAATGACCTTTTCCACATGATAACTTTGTCACCCAAACAAATGACCATGACTTTATTCATTCGTGTTACTCTATTTCACATCAAATATTTTCATAATATTATATGGGCCTAATTTAAATATTCAAAAAGGAATTTGAAACACATGGCAGCACCAAAAAGAGAAAGAGAAATGGATACCTTATTCAATAATATATTGGATATGATTATATATTTGTTAAAGCAAGGAATGGTCTCAATCAAACATTATTTGAAGAGTTCAATTTTTGCAATAAGCGCATATCAAGTCTTCACCATATTTGTCATGATACTTATTTTTTTCTCATACTTGTGTATAACGCTCTTCATTATTGCAGTGTTATGAAGCATTGCAAACATTTATGTGGTAAGAGGTAGCGTGATAATTGAAAGGATAAAAAAATATGGAGGAAGGTTCTTGCATGGATGCCATAATATTTCCTCTTCATGCTTCTCTTCCAGCTGAAATGCATGCTTTGTGAAGCAACACCAATAAAACCTTGGGACTGGAATGTACTCTCTTGATGTGGTGCATATTAGTCGAGTGCAGGCTAATCAACGAGCAGACATAGATGGAAGTACACGTCCTAGAAAATGTTATAGATGCTATCCATTATCTGTGTATGAGCATGAATTGCTTGAGGCAACAATTCCTGAAATTCAACGTTCATCGCTTGCTATTGTTGTGCTTCATTTAAAGTCATCGGACCTTACAGATATAGATGTTCTTAACTTGATTTTCTTGACCAACCATCATGTGATTCCTTGGAGGATTATTTAAATCAACTGTACCTTATTGATGTGATTGATGAAGATGGCTTGATAACTAAAATTGGAAGGAAAATGACAGAGCTCCCATTGGAACCTTCGCTTGCAAGGGCTCTAATAGCAGCAAATGAGATGGGTTTCTTATCTCAAACTTTAATAGTTGCAACAATGCTATCATGTGAAAATGTATTTTCTCCCACAAGCAGCAAGGGTGCCTCCAGAAAAAGAGAGCAAGTGCAATCAAATATACCCGATGGTAATGGCATGGGTGATCATACACAGTTGCTTCAAATATATGAACAATGACATCACACGGGTGATGATCCTGAATGGTGCAAGAAACACGGATTATAGGTGAGATCTATGATGTTTTCCAAAGATGTGAGGCAGAAAATCTTCGCCATAATGCATAAAATAACAAAGGAATCTCTAGATGTGCGACTAAAGGAAAGTTTATGAGAGAAGGGGGGCATTAGTAAAAACCTGAGGAAATATTTATGCATTGGTTTTGCAAATTGACTTGCACAACAAATGGAGTGCCATAATGTTTATAGAAACTTGTGCTACAAGTCACAGCTAGTCTAGATGCATCCTACTACTTGTCCACTGGAGGTCGATGATGATGGGCTCTACCCTGAATATGTTTTCTATAATGAACTACTAGTTACATCTCGTCCTTAGATACGTAACTTGTGTGTCATGGAGGCATCTTGGGTGAACCCAATATGGGAAATTTTACAACATCTCGACATCAGTAAACTCAGTGGAAGGGTTACTTCTTCTAAAGGAGTAAATATTGCAAGAAAAGAGGTATCAAACTCGAATCCAAACCTGACATCTTCGAAGCAGCCTCCAGAGAACCGTGAAAACAACATCCAAGCAGCTCGGGAGCGGTTTCTTTCTCGAAAGAAATGAAAGTTTAAAAAGTAGATAGAAAGAAGAACGTATCAATATGTTTGATGATTTTTCTTGGTCATATGTGCGCTGGCCAACAATTATCATAAATAATTTATGACAAATTTTATTAATTGGAGAAAATAGAGGTGGCTCAAACTGGTTCACTTCAATTCATTCAACTAAATTAACTCTAACTATTGAAACTTCTCATCAAACAATTATAAAAGAGGCAGCCTAGAGCCAACTTGGTGAGGAAATTTTAGAGGAGAAAACTCTGATAGAGTTATTCTTGGAGCAGTGAGTTTTTTCTTTTAAATTTATCATCCATCCTCTCTTTCAATAGGGATTGACGAGATTGTCGGTAGCAGAGGGTCTTGTGAAGCATGGAATGGAGGAAGAGAGGATGATATTTGTTGGTTTTATATAAGGTGAAATGTTTTCTTGTTAGTTTTTTTTATTTAATCCTAATTTTATTTCAGCGCTAATCAATTTCTGATATGCAGGCCCTCGCCTTGTGTTATCACCACCATCACTCCATTCCATTTTGGCTAAGATTTCTTCTTTCTTTCGCTCTTGGTCTTTCTATTGTAACCTTGTTCTAGAATGGTTAAAGACCATATATCTAGCCCAAGTCTATGCAGATATTTGTAAATCCTAAAACTCCATGAATTGTATGAGGAGAAATTTTAATTCTAGATCAAAATCCTTACTCTTTAAATTTGTTTCTTATTTGTTTTCTGGCAAATCTTGACTTTCTCCATCTCTATTAATCCAACGCTTTAAATTCAAAAAAAAAAAAGGAAAATACATTCAAAAGAAATAATGAACCATAACTTTGTAACATGACGTACATAAGATCCTTTCATGTTATTTTATTGTTGGTATAATTTTTGTATCGTTCTTTATCCATTTGTTTAGTTTCTTTTGTGACTTACCTTGTTTTAACTTAAAGGAAAATAAAATGTCTAATCATTACATTGTTATAAATAATTTTGGTAGTTAATGATTAGTTTATTGTTTAACAAATTCTTATTTTAACTAACCTCTTTAGCATTAACTTCCCTTTTCTTTTTCATTAAGTTTTGCTTTAGTTACTTTTTGTTGAAACAAATGCAAAATGAAAAGATTTTTCATTTTTTTTAATTTTATTGTTTGCATTTTCTTTAGTAGATTTAATTTTGTTATTTAAAATGTATAAACTCTTACATAAAAGCAATAAAATTATAAATTTCATAAAAATCAAATATTGTTAAAAAGTAAAATACAAGGCTAAAGGACTCACGCTTAGATTGTAGGTTAGAGGAGATTTAGCTTGGAGTTCAATGTGTCTTCTTGTTTGGGGCTTTAAGCTTAGGGTGGCATTCCTGTCTCTTCCTGCCTAGCCACATGGGAGGTTGAAATGTTGGTCTTGGGGACTCTCTAGTCCCTTGACATCAACAACTAGGTGAAGGATTTCAGGCCAAACACACTACAGGAAGCTATGATGAAGGCCCGGTATATGGCAGACACAGTCAAGTGTCAAAACCTTCCCAAAAGACATGGACAGGGAAGGACAGGTTGGATGAGGAAACTTGGAGAGAGCTAAGGAGGAAGAATCTTTGCTACATCCACAAAGAGTCATGGGAACAGGGTCATTGGTGCATGGAAAAAGGTAAAGTCCATTATATTGAGAATTTTTTCGATGAGGATGATGACAATGATGATGAGTGAATTGGACATAACAGTGGTGAGCCATCACACCTCAAGGCTAAAAAGTAGGCACCATTGCATAATATCACCAAGGGAGTGACCATTTCCACTCTTTCAGGAGTTCCCAAATATTACACCTTCAGGGTCAGAGGTATTTTGCAGGGATAAAGGGTTATGACACGGTTTGATGGTGGGGCCACCCATAATTTCATTGATGCTACATTGTTCACCAGGATATAAATCCTTGTATATGAATTCAAGGGATTCAATGTGGTTGTAGTACATGGGTACAATATGGCATGTACTCAGAGGATCGAGGGATTGGATGTAACATTGGGAAACTATATGTTGACCGATGATTTCTATGTCGTATATTTAGCAGATACTCATGTGGTGCTAGGAGTTTAATGGTTGTACTCTTTTGGAGATATCTGCATGAATTATCAGGACATGAGGATGGAGTTCTAGGAAAAGGGTGGACATCGAGTCATCCTAAGAGGTGTGTTGACAGGTTCCCCCAGGATCATGTCTAACCAATGCATGGAGGCCCATTTTAGACACAGGGGCATGGCTTTGCGCAGTAGAGTGCTTTATCACCATGGTGAATCCATCACATGATCACCAACATTATCCTTCGAATATCCAGGCATTTATTCGAAAGCATGAAAGAGTTTTTGAATCATTGCCAGCAGGGAGAGCACCTGACAGAGGATTTGAGCATGTCATTGAGCTAGAAGAGGGATCGAAGCCCGTGATCAGCACACCCTACAGGCACCTGAATAGGTTCAAGGATGAAATAGAGAAGGCTATAAAGGAATTTTTGGATATGGAACATATCAATCCTAGTTCTAGTCCCTTTGCTTCGTCAATTGTACTGGTGAAGAAGAAGGATGGCACTATGAGGATGTGCATAGACTAGAGGGAACTGAACAAGAAGACCATTAAAAATCGATACCCAATACCCAAGATTGATGAGCTAATAGACAAGTTACATGGGGCAGTGTACTTCTCAAAGGTTGATCTGTGATTAGGATACCATCGTATTCATTTCAGAGAGGATTATATCCATAAAACATCATTCAAGTGTCACTATGGGCACTATGAGCTTCTAGTCATGCCCTTCGGATTGACTAATGCACCAGCTACCTTTCAGTCATGTATGAACCACATCTTCAACAAAAAGTTGAGGAAATTTTTATTGGTGTTCTTTGATGCTATTTTGATCTACAGCATGACGTGGGAGGAACATCTGAAGTAGGTGGACAAGATTCTCACCATTATGGAGGAGGAGTCACTTTTTTTCGAGGAAAATTGGGAATTTCAATTGACATAGGTCCTCTATCTGGGGCACATGATTGGTTTTGATGGGGTAAAAGTGAATCAAGAGAATATCCAAACAATCCTAGATTGGCCCACCCCCAGATCACTCACCGATCTAAGAGGATTCTTCGGGATATGCAGTTTTTATAGGTTCTTTGTGAAAGGATTTTCACAGTTGGTTGTGCCATTGAAATACCTCACCAAGAAGGGGGAATTCTGATGGTTAGAGGATCCATAGGTAGCATTCGAAAAAATGAAGAGGGTGATGAGCACTTTCCCAATATTATCACTCCTAGGTTTAACGCAGCCTGTTGTCCTAGAGTGTGATGTATTCGGTGAGGGGATAGGAGAAATATTGATGCATAACCAACACCCAATATCTTTCGAGAGAAGAAGGATAAGAGAAATAGAGAAGATCTATCTGATCTATGATAAGGAGATGTTATCCATCATGCATGCATTGGCCAAGTTCATACAGTACTTGGTAGGAAGACACTTTGTGGTTAGGACTGACCACAATAGCTTGAGATATTTCTTGGAGAAGTGGGACCTGAATGAGAGGTAGCATAAATGGGTGAGTAAGGTGCAAGAATAATATTTTTACATTAAGTATGTAAAGGGGAAGAAGAACATAGTTTTTGACGCCATATCCAGGGGACCTGCAACCTTCTCCATGATAGATATCTCAACAGAGTGGAAGTCCATTCTATTGGTAGAATAATCCAATATTACCTTTGTCTATGAGATGATGGAGGGAATTATTTAGGATGTCAGGTACAAGGTAGTGGATGGCATCAACTACAACAAATACAAGATATATCATGTCCCCGAGTCCAAACTCAAGGATAAGATTTTGAGGGTAGCACATGACGCGCCACTACCAGGGAACCATGATTATATGAAGACCTAGAGGCAGGTGAGGGAGAGATTCTCCTAGAAGGATCTCAAGGAGGATGTACTTCATCATGTGAAGGAGTGCCTGACTTGCCAATAGAACAAGTCGTAATTTACACATCATGCGGGACTGCTCTAGCCATTTGTGATTCTAGAGCAGAAGTGGGATAGAATTTCCATGGACTTCATTACAGGGTTGCGAAAGGTGCAAGGTAGGGACTGTATCTACGTGCTAGTGGAAATATTGACTAAATATGTGCACTTCTTCTCCATTCCTTCATATTATAGTGCATCTCAAGTAGAGTATTTATTCTTCAAGGAGGTATTCAGACTACATGTCTTCCGAGGAACATAGTCAGTGGCCAAGATAATAGGTTTCTTACTGTGTTTTGGTAGGATTTGTTCAGGTTATCTAGGATAGAGTTGACACCTAGTACTATCTAGCACCCCCAAATAGACAAGTAGACTAAGATAGTAAACAAATGGATTGAGGGGTGCCTGAGGAACTGTGTGTTAGGGAAACAACAGGCATGGATAAAGTGGTTGCATCTTGGGGATCATTGTTACAATACCCCTCACCACATGTCCATCAGAATGAGCCCATTCAGGGAATTGTATGGGTATGATGCCCCATCCTTTGTGGATTTGGCGTTTGGAGAGAGCAGAGCTCCCAAGGCCAAATATTGGTTATAGGAAACCTGGGACATATTGAGAGTCCTAAAAGAGAATCTGCAGGTCGCTCAGAATCAACAGAAGATGTATACAGATATGCACAAGGTGGAACATAGCTTTGAGGTTGGGGACCTATACTTTCTTATGTCGTATCCATACAAACAATCGTCGTTGAAGAAGAGTGGTGCATAGAAGTTGAAGCCTTGATTTGATTGTCCTTATAGAGTGATCATGAGAGTTGGGGAGGTAGCATACGAGCTGGAGATATCAGAGGGTAGCAGGATCCACAACACCTTCCATGTATCATGCCTAAAGAAACCATTGGGACAGGAGGTCACCGCTTTGGCAGACCTTCCTCCACTAGATGAGGAATGGAAATTGGTTTTATCTCTCGAGAGGATCGTTGATGTTAGGGAGGTAAGGTTGAGAGTACTTGGTCTTATGGAGAGGATTGGCCACAGAGGATGCTACTTGAGAAGGTGAACATATCTTACAACACATTGATATGGAATATCTTGAGGAAAAACAGTCTTGGAAAGGGAGGACTATAATGTCCCCTTCTAATTGATCATGACGGAGGATGACTTAATAACATATATGAATCTCGTAGGCTATAGTCAGCAAGGACAAGGGAGTCAAGGAGGTTATTTTGTGTCACTAGGTTAAAAGAATGAAAAATCCTAAAGTGACATTAAATAAATAAAAAAGTATATTTAAATAAAATTGAAGGGAAAATAAAGTGAGGATTTGACTTGGTCAAAAATGGGAAAGGCCTAGAAGGCCCGGAGAAAGGATAAATAGAGGGGTAACCATTCTCTTTGGCATTGTGATTTCATATCTCATTTTGGAGTGCTCTTGGAGCCATTGTTTAGTTGGGGTTTAGAAAAACCATTCCACTATTGCAGTTTACTTTCAATAGTGAAATATCCACCCTAGCTAGACAAGAGGGGAGTCCACCTAGGATTTCCATTGGAGATTCATTTCGGGTTCATAGTCAGTTGGAGGTTTTCACAGGAATTTCATGAAGATTTTCTAGAAGAGGTCGATCTAGAATTTTGTAGGTGTCAAAAGGGTTCTAGTGAAATCATGGTTGAGGGAATCTCCAGGGTTGAGTACAGGGTGTCTCGTGAGGCCCCACTAGACATCCATCAATTGTCCCACGAGGGCCTCTGTGATTGGGGTTGCAACAGGTTGTCTTGGATCGCGTTCGTGAGGGTTACATAAGGGATTGGAGGGCCGCTTGCAGAGTGGACATTATTGGAGTAGATCATTGTAGGGCTTGGAGAGCCTTGAAGAAGTGGACAATAATTATTGGCATTATTCCAAGTTTCTCTGTATCATTTTTGTTAGTAGATTTTGCATCTTCCAGGAATCCATTAGACCTGAGTGTTTAGGAGTATTGTGTAATTGTTATTACAACCATTATATATCTTTCTATTGATGGAATTTTGGGGGTTTCCACACCATAATAAGATTCCATGGTTATATGCTATAATGAGACCCGCAAAATCCTTTATGTGTGCATGGTCCTTTTTCATTGCTTCCTCAACCACTACAATATTTTGTTGTAACTCTTGATTATCTGGGGTAGGTTTCTTGATTTTCTCGCGAAGCTCAAGATTTTTTGTCTCCAAAACCTAGATGCACTCCTTGATTGTGTGAATTTTTTTACGCCCAGGCATGTCTGAATGATCATCCCCTTTCCTGGGTACTTGTGAATAAGCCTCATCCACAACCTTGAGAATTTCTTTATGAACTATTAGCACCATTTAATGATTTTCTTTACTTTTAGAGTGTGTGGTGACTATCTGCAATGTGAAGTTCTTTGATATCATGACATGTAACCTCTACTTCATGTCACGCCTACACTTATGTTGATGCTTACTCTAAGTGTCTTTGTATGCGATGACTTATAGCTCATGTCATTATCATTGTTGTTCATGTGACTGATTGAGGGCCTAGTGTTGATCTCCGAACTCCAGCAAGATGGTAGATCTTTGAACTCCAGCAAGATGGTAGTCATAAAATTTTGCAAGTCCTATGTAGACACCTATGATAGTTCGAGTTTAGGACTAGCTAAGTCAAAAACACAATGACCAATGGATTGACCCATAACACTCTTCTTTGATTGTTTCCTCCTGCTTCATTGATATGTTATTCTTCAGGGGGTGAACCAAGTGTCAATGCAATGACCAATTGTCGACACAGGTTTTAAAATTTTCTTGCGACATATTTTTGAAATACTCATTGCATCATGAGTTGTCCTATGAGCTCCTTGACCTACTTCGGGATAGTTGTAACCATCTTCTATGTTTTTCATACTAGGGTACTTGTATCCAACCTTTTACTTGTGGTCATCTGATAGCACTTGCTGGGAGCTTGACCAGGAATTATGGTGAGTTGTTTGGATGGAGGAAGGACTTCCTCCTCAATGGGCATAGTTTGCAGTGGGGAATAGGGTGTGGGATATTCATCTGTGTTGGAATATAAATTGATTAGGGTTGTCATTGTGTAGTCGAGGACCATTTCCACTTGTGGGTCTTGTCTTGGTCATCCTTGAACTCCTCCTTAGTTTGCAATTTCTCATATGGGAGCTACTTTTGTTTTCCCTTGGAGATGTTGGTCTTCTATTACTTGGATCCTGAGGCATATTGTTTTTGTTGGGCTACGACTTTGGCCCTTTTTTCTCTTGGTTTTTCTTCGTCCTTGTTTCGATCTACAGTTTCTCATCTTCGAAGGGAGGCTGATAGTCCTCATCTCATTATAGGACACCCAGTTGGATGTCTTCTTCCATGATGCAAAAAGGGAGCATTGCAATGTATTTTCTCTTTTCTACACATGGATAAATGAAAACATTATGGAAATCACATTTGAAATCAAGGTAGTCCTCGTACCTTGTCATTAGATTCTTTGGAATGCGCAACATCGAATTAGCTACTTGTATTAGTTGTGTGTATCAACTACATGTACCACTAATTGAGGGTTGAGGAAGTCAAAACCCTAACCATAGATGACTATCAACTTATGTTAAATATCAGACCTCTAGGAGGAGAAGAGGGTTCCATTCTTTAGAATTGTACTTGTTCCATAGCTGAGAAAAACGTTTAGGAGTGGTATTTTGAGAGAATAAAATAGGTGGAATATTCTTTAGTATCCTTTTAGGCCACGGTGTCATAGGAAAATCCATAGTGAGTACCCATTCCTTTGTATTTTCATCTTGATAACTGGAAAAAAAAGAGTAGAGCATAGGCCTCACCTTCAAGATGGGTTTTCTTCCATATTGGGTTTCCCAGGGAAAATATTGTTTTTATTTATGTGGATAGTGTTTTTTAAATTTGTCTATTCTTTTATTTTCATATTTTAGTTATTTTATATAAAAATAGAGCAATAATATAGAGACAAATCTAAGATCTAAGGAAATAAACATGCATAATAAATATCTCATCATATTATAAGATTTTTTGGGACAAATTGTTCCAATGGAATATCCAAAATAATTTACAGATCATATGTGAACCATAACTAGCACTCTCATGGCATTTATAATGGGTTAACTATCCCATCTTCCACCACTACATTTGGTAGTGTAGACTCTACTTCTCCCATCTACCATTCTGGTGAGGATTTTCTAGAGTCCTTAACCAGTCTAGATTTCCCTTGGGATGATATGCATCATCATTCCTATTCTCTACCATAGAAGCCTAGTCCCTTCAACTAGTATGTTGTTGGAACAAAAAATTTTATGGATGAGCATTGTCCAACATATCTACAGACAATCCTTGGTATCGTGACATTATAACCTATTTGCAAACCAAAAAGTTGAGTCCCTCTAACTCATATGTAAATGATATATTGTAAATCCACCTTTTCCTTTCTAGAACTGCATCCATACTTCATATGTGTATGTTCATAATCTAGGGAATGCTCCCTGCATGCTACATATACACGTAGTAGGGGCATCATTCCCACCTACCCATACCTCATCATTCCCCTCCATCATCATTCGATGTAGGGGATGGGGATCCCATGCTTGGGGGCATGTTGGCCCCTCTAGTTAATTTCAAATTTTATCACCATCCACTCTATGCCTATGCCCCAATGGCCTAGGTTGGGAAGAATCTCCCCTTGTTCATTGGGAAATCTATCATGCTATCATCATTGGTATAATATCTTCACATTTCATATAATCGATGATCAATACCATATATTGAAATATTCTACTCTATGCAATTCAAAAACTTATTAGCGATCCCACACTTACCAACAAGTACTTGTGATTGGATTAGTAGGAGGCGTAACTCTAGTTCCCCCTGGTAGTTCATCACATCATCTAGACACGAATTGATGCACCATTTGCACCATTGGAATCATGTTTCTGATCCATTCTCAGAATGTTTGCTTCATACTTCACCAAGAAGCCATTTTTCCATGAAGCAATAAAGAATTATTGTTTTCTTATGAATTCCCACAAATTTGTCTCAATCACTTGAGCATATTTAGGATTTGGTCTATGTTTACTTATGAGTAGGAATTCACCATGAATAACCTCTTTTATTCATGGTGATGGATCTCCTCCAAGCCTTAATTTCCCGTGAATTTAGAATAGGTTAACGTCCTTTTATTCATTGCATTTTTCTTTCATTCCCTAGAAATTTCTTATAGGACCCCCCTCACTTGGGTAGATAGACCATCCCCTCCATATTTTGAATTTTCCATCTACCCGATGATAGAGCCTTCCTCACATGGGTGCCCTAGAATAGTGACCCTTGTTTCATTTTGGTTCCCATGCCGTTTAATTCCCTTAGGGACTAGGATTCCAGTTAGTCTACATATTAGAGTTGAAGCCACATGCATCTCTTCTCATCATGTTGATAGACAAACCCTCTGGAATCCCTCATTTATGGTTGGTATTTGTTGGATTGTCATTTATCATAATTCGTATATTTCATCCATAGAATGATAATTCTTCATTTTTATGCCACCATTCACCCACCTATGAGGAGATTTCCATTAATGTACCTACCATTGATTAATTTCGTTTACAATTTTCACATTTAACATTATTATCTTCTAGTTTTTTTCTAGGGAATTTATCTCCTCATTTCCCATACATATCCCCATTTGATTTCCCCAATGGTATTCTGATTGAATATTGTGTCTTTCAACACAATCATTAGACCTATTGTATTCTCCTTTCGATACTACATAGCTTACCTCATCCTCTGGTTACCACTTTGGAAATACTAGGAAGGACTTGTTCTTTTAAATTACTTGGTTCATTTGTTGGAAGCATCCATGTGTTTCCCTTATTCAAAGAAATTGAGATGATTCACCTTTATGTGCCATCTATTCTATTCAGTTTCACATTGAGTCCTATTACAATTTTAGCACCTTCATGAGTTATTACCATCTTGTGTTTCCCATATTTAAACTCCAATGGTCCCATTGGATTACTGATATGTCAAATCCATGTGCCCAATAATTGACCATTCCCACTGGAATGCTTTCAATCATTGCCAAGTCATCCTTGCATTTATGCTATGAACAAGGGAAGTCTTGAGTCCACCTCTCATTTCCTTCCCCATTTCATTTTGGTATCAGTCTCTATCCATCACACCTTAATTTCTACCTCATGCTAGATTCAAGGACTCATCTTTGCCTTGGTTTCAATAGGCCTTCCATATTGACTTCAACACATGTATTCTAGGGGTATAGATAAGAGGATTGTGTACCTTGGCCTCATATTCATCATTGGTGGGTTCCTCAGACCAAGTAGGGAGAGACTTCAGTTCTCTTTGACTTGTTTTTTTCTCACATTCTCGACTTCAACTCATCATCACATGCTTGAGAATTGTACACTTGATAGTTCAATGTTCTAGATGATTTTCCCTATCTCTCGAACATGTGTGAGATGCATCGGACCTCAGACAGGGGTCTCCCTTTAAGTAGTTCCTCTCATGTTCTAGTATCGACATTTGATTCCAGAGATATAGCTCCACTTGTTGTAATATTTATTCCAGGTCTAAGGAACCCCTTTCATTCTTAGTAACTGATGGACTTCCCCCTATCGACATCGGCACCTTCATTCTAGAGATTAGTTATATGTACCCTAGTACTTATCCACCTCCTTGATAGGTTACCTTTGACCAAAATGAGAGATTCATCATTTCTTTCAGACTTGGTAGGATATCATGTGCTCGACTTAATCTCATCATCGTACCATTGAAATCCATATGCATATCCATGATCTAGCCTCAAATACAAATCCTAATATTTGATTGGCTCAATTCTTCCATTCTTAGAGCCCTCATTTTTAACTTCCCTTTAGTTATATCATTTGAGATCTCAGAGCCCATTTCCTAATTTGTAGGGCTTCTCAAGTTGTTTACATCCCCCTCCCCAAAGGGAGGGGCCATCAGTTCCTATGTACCTAGATCAACAAAAGTTATGATGTAGACCTAACACTTGTATCCAGGCATATGTATATGGGACTATTTATATCAATGTATTGTACTTTATCCCTCTTTTTCCAACACCTTATTGTATTTGAGACCTCATTTTGTCTTGCTAACTTGGTCCCTCTATGTTGGGTGCACCATTATATCTATTATCATGTGTTATCTTGACGAGTATGGGTATGCCTACCTCATCCCTATTGAGATCATGTACACTTACCACTTTGAGACTTTCTTATTGACAGGTGGTACCCTTTGACCACTTCCACAAGTGTTTCTTCTTCCCATGGCACTCCTCTCTCCTTGGTTGTCTCATTTCTTTGTAAAAGAAAACTATAATGTGTTTTGGTCATATGATGTGCTCTTAACCTCATACATTAGGAGCATATGTTATCACCCAAAAGTTGATCACCTAGACCAAAATGTTAGTTTTACTTAAATACACCATTCATATTGTGGGTACCATATGCCTAAACCAAATTTTACATAATTTTCCACTATTATGGCCTAAAGAACCACTTTTCTTAAAGACACAAAACACTTTTATGATTTTTTTCTCTTAAAAATAAACCAAAAGAAAAGAAAATACCAAAACCATAAAAGTAATGGTTAAAATTGATACGGTCAAATAATGATTTTTTATTACCATGACCATGTCAACAATAACCACTATTTTTGTTATAAATTCAGGAGGTCGCCTCCATTTTCCATATCACATAAATGGAAACTAACAAAGTGCTGCAGAAATTTCTTTTGATCCAAAGAAGCACAAAGAACCCTCGCCAAGGAATTCATTTTATCCAAGAAATCCTCCATAGGTATATGTAAAAAGCTTTCCACTCAATAATGAGATATTTATTCATTATTTCTAGTTTCTTTTTATTTTCTACAATTATTTTCTTTCCTAATGAATATCATAATCTTGAAAATGAATAATACCATTTAAGTTGGGGTTTCTAACTTTACTTTCATTATCTTTATCTATGATTTAGCACAACCACTAGATTTGTAAAATTTGCTTAACCTGATTGCATAATTTACACTGCAACAAACACAACAAAACAAATAGAGAATATCTCTTTGTTATGATATTATTAAGCTACAAGAATAAGTTATCTATAGCAACCTATACCTCCATATCATGAGATATTGAAAGATGGGAGATATAGTATGCTGTGAGCTAAAACCTTATTGGAGAGAAAGCAAGGAATCACCATCTACATCTTTCCTCACTTCAGCCTACATTTTCAGCCCCCAAAACTATCCAAGATAATAACAATAATGGAAATGGAAATGTCAGATCGAAAAGTTCCATTTGTCATGCATATAGTTACCATTTAGAAAGCAAAAAGTCTTGTACGCAAATCACCATTAAATGTGTTTGGATAAACTTATGATGGCTTCATACAAGAATGGAATGTTACATTAAGCTACAAATAGGAAAGCAATGATGGCCACAATAAATAGCCTCACATAAAATTTCATTAGTTATTTAGTTTTATAACTATTGAAATGCATCATAGCACTCACATCGATTGCCACTATTTATATGGAAGGATAACTTTATAATATATTTATTATAATTTTTTATTTAAATATTTTCAATTCATTATTTGCTCTTTACGGTATCTTTATTTTCATTATCTGAATTGGTATACTTCATGGATGTGTCTTTTATGGATTTATGTTATAGTTATTTGTTTTGATTGTTGTTTATTTTTTGCAAGTCTGAAATATAGATCACTTATCTGCATAAAACATACACTAATAATTATTGCGATGGTACAGTTCCATGCATTGGATTGCTTTATTTTCAATGTACATCTACTAACATATTTAATAAAGTTATCTTTATTCTTTCAGACTTTGAAATATATTAATTGTATATCAAAAGAAGAATGGGTCAATGGAGCTAACCTTATATTTATCTCCTTATTCCACTTTTTCTTTAAAGGAGCTAACCAATTAGCCATCTTTAACTTGTATCTCCCAGATAGTGTTAGTGTTTTTTTCAGAAATTTGCATAATGGTGAAAACAATTTGTATTGTTATCACGAGCTTTCAACCATAGTGCTCCACTCTTTAGTCTCTAGGTTTATTTTTCCTTGGCTAATATATCATGACACATGTTTTTGACCTCCCTTAACTTCTATAACTGAGAAGCATTTAGAGAAACTCCATCCATTTTGTCATAGAGTTGCACTATGGTTTCCTCGGCTTTTCATAAATTGGTCTTGTATCTTTTTGAATAATATGTTAGCCATTGCTTGGAAATCTTCTTAATTTGGGAAATATTGGTAGCAAATTGAGACATGAAGGAGGAGTCAACCAAATAAGAAAGGTGAACCCAATTGTCTAATACCAATGCACGATAATTATATTCCACCAACCAGGCCAGATTAAATTTAAGTGGCATCAGAGGCATTCCCTCCCTCATGGACATCACAAGAAGAATGGGTCAATGGTCATTCATACCTCCTTTGAACACACTATAATTCCAATGAAAAGGGCCCCCCAGTTGTGCCTCTAAAGTCAAAAATATATCCAGTCATTTGGCCACAACTTCTTCATTAATGAAAAAAATTCCCCAAGTGGGAACCACCTTGATGGGCTCTAAGTCAACTAAGTGATTTTTTTCAAAAAAGGAGGCAAAGAAACCACCTTATTGGTCCTCTCAAGGGTTTCCCCCAAAACTTCTCTTAGGAAGACTGTGAGATTCAAGTCTCCACCAACCACTAATGTTGGATCACTTAATACACTTGCCGCAGCCAAATTTTCCTAGAAGAGGATCCTCTCGACATAAGGACCATAAACATTTACAACATTTAGGGAAAAACTTGCATACTTGACCTCCATCTTGGTCATGATGGTAGAAAGGACTGAAGAAGAAGAGAGAGATTTGCAGGCTAGGCTCCACCCCTTTAGTAACCCTATGAACTTCCCCAAAGTATCGAATGCACAAAATGACCATCCCTTTAGCTAGGGTTCAAAAACCACTCTTGCTTTCGACCCTTCACACATGATTTATTTAATTAACATCACATTTGGTTTGTGGCTCATAATGAGCCGTTTGAGGGATAATATTTTTTGGGCATCCCCAACCCCTCACACATTGAAAGATGATACAATCATGATGACAACTTAGCAAGGGATTTCATTAATCTAAGGGCACTGGAGATCATGGCTTTCTTACCTTTATTAATTTCCATTATGGCTTGTTGTTGATCTTTTAAGAGGTGTGACTTTCTGCATATTGGGTTAGGTTGCACAAGGTCAAGGGTTAGACCACTACTAGAAGAAGATTCATCATTTCCTTTAGTGCGAGAATGAAAGGAGTGTTCCTTATTAAGAGGAGGGACCACATATTCCACAGAGCCCGAAGGAACAACTAACTAGACAACACTTGAATCCATAAAGGGATCAAACAATGGCCTATCCACAAGAAACGACATGGGGGAAGGGGAGGTGGAAGCCGCAAGGAGTGGGGTAGACAAGGGAGGACTAGAGGGAAGGAGTATCGGGGATGAAGAAGGAGGGACAATATCAATGAGAGGAGGGGACAAAAGACTCTTCGACGAGCCACCTGTAGGCTCCAAAAGGGAGCCTTTAGACTAACATACCAAGGGATCAGCGAAAGAGGAGGATTCTGCAAGACACTCTGAATCCAAGAGAGAGAAGGGAGGGAAAGGAGAGGGGAAAGACTGATACAAAGGAAGAGGGACCACCACACCAATTGGAGAAAAAGAAAAATAAGGAGGAAGATCAAGGATCTTACCATGCAAACTGAGAAGAGGTTGGTTGTCTTTAGTCCTTGTTGAGATCACTTCCACAGGGGTCGGAGATGATACCTTGGTGATGCTCTCGAACATAATGGAATAGCTTCCCAAAGCCTATGTTTTCGAAGGTTTCCAAACCCACTTTTTTACAATATTCCCCTCAAATGGAGGAGCCCACGAATAATGGGATTGAAGGTGCCCTGCCTCGTGGCAAGAGAAACAGTGAAATGGCATATGCCAATAATCAATTTTCTGGTGCCAAATTTGATCTCCGAAAATCAAATCCATGTTATTGACCAAACCTTCATTCAAATCTACTTCAACATGAATCTAGACCCACCTATAGCGTTTCTTTCACTCCCATATTGGCTCTGGGCTAGAGAAAACACCAATTTTGTTTCCTATGGCCTCTACTTCTTTCTATGACCAAAAGACAAGGGGGAGGATGGGTAAAATCGCCCAAAATTTCATAATTGTTGTCAGCTCTATAGCGGGGTCGAATCCCACCTCCCATCTTCTCAAAACTAGACCAGATGGACTCCAGGACCAATTAACCTTAAGTATAGTGTCACAATCTACTTCCATTTGGAAAATGAAGACCAACTACCCTATAATTATAATATGGAACATCGATAAGTAGTCTGGAACCGACCTCTATTGATGATCGATCCAGTTGGAGAGGGAGGCTTATTTTGGATATTTGTTGCTAAATCTCCCTACCAACGTCCTACCATATAAATTATCAACCTCTATGACCTTAATGTATTTTCCAACTAACTTTTGGATCGATCCGGATTAGACCCTGATACACTTCATTTTTTTCTTGCAAAATTCCCCTCCTAAACTAGAGATTTACCCTACAATAGCCCCTCCTTGTTTTTTTCTTCCAAGAACGAAGGAGAGGAGGTGGTAGGAGACACTAGAGAAGAATGAGGAAAGGCTTATTTGCCTCAGCCTTTCGACCCCTCCTGAGAAATAACTCCATGAGTATCACCCACTACTCTTGATAGAACAAGCCCATCTGCGCCTTTACTCTCTTCATGAGGTGAAACCTCCTTTTCGACAATGTTCCAATATAGAAAATCCCCTTCATAAAAATTTGAATGCAATCTAAAGGCTAGACATTTAATAGTACTTGGAACGAAATCCAACAGCTCCTATTTTTATTCCTTCATTACCCTATGGATACCTTTGAGATATCCCACATAACCCCCTAAACATTTTCTCCAAATAAATCCATTGGAAATGGGAGAGGATGACAGATACGGATGGGACATGAAATGACTGGGGAGGGGGCTTATTGGAACCTTGGGTCTATCACCCTAGGCCTTGCAACCTAAATTCCTTTGTATTCAAATAGCTTTATTTCTAGCAATATATACTCCCCGGACTATGTTAAGTGGAAGTTCTCTATTCTTGGAAGTATTCTCTCTATTACACCAGATTTTGAATGACTCTTCAAGTCTTCCTCCTTCATAGATATTCTCAATCCCTATTAATATTTGTGTTTATTTATGTACCTCCTTAGAGTATGGACATTCAAAAATGAGAATAACTATAGTTTCTTCTTCTTGGTGACATCAACAACACCATCCTGAAATTCCTCTTCTGAAGAAAATCCCATGTGGGAGCCTTATTGTGTAAACTCAACCACATAAAGATCGTGTTTTTTGTTGGGAATTTTAGTTTTTAGATAATGTTCCACCACCATATTTGTTGATCCTCTCTTCCTTCTTATGCTAGTGCTTTGTATCATATTCCAGGAACATAAATTCTAGCTAGATTCAATGACCAAACAAGTTGATCATATTCTTCCTTCTAACATTGTTACCTATAAGGAGATAAGTGTATCTTTTCCATTCTTCTACATAATCAGCCCCCAAACCAATTTCTTCCCATGATAACCACTATTAGTACCAAGTAGTGTACCTTGCTCAGTTTGCAACCTATCTAAGATTAAAATAAAATTTATTCCTTAAATCTTGAATCAACTGGAAGGGAAGTTTGTGAATACATTTTCTCCCTACCCATTGGTTGAGGCCAATTTTCACTTTATACCCTTTTCTAATTTGTCAAATCAACCAGATGGAAAGCATAGATAAAACTAATTCTACATTAATGAGGCATTTTTTTTTTCTGTTTGAGGGGATTTTTAATCCAATCCCCAACTAAATTAGGGGATATATACTTATCTCTTACTACCTAAACCCACAAACTTGTTCCTTGACTTATCCTTCAAACATTTTTTGCAACAAGAGTATTTGAAAAGAGAAAGGGATTTTTGAGGTCCCATCCTCCAATGGCTTTTGGTAATGTCGGCTTTTTCCAAGAGGCCAACACTCGTCCTTTATTTCTTTGGTCTCTATACCAGATAAATTTATGGCAAATTTTCCTAGTAATTTCCAGAACACCTTTTGGAATCCATGCAAGTGATATCTAGTATATTGGAATCACTTCCAGAACTATTTTTACCAAAATGAAATGGCCTCCCCTAGACAACCATCTAGACAACCATCTATTGCACTAGGTGTTTATTTTCTTCTCCACTTTAGCTATATGTTGGATTACTAAGAGGGGGGGTGAATCAGTAATAGAGAAATAGAATCCTTGTTAACCATATAATGCAAGTGTTGTATCAGTGTAGCATTATCATCCAATAATTGCAGAGTAAACAAACAATGAACAAATGAGCAATCATACACATACAAAGTACACCAGGGTTTTTATGTGGAAACCCAAAGCGGGAGAAAACCAAGGAATTCTTTTTCTTATATGTCTTGAAGAATTAGATTCATTGGAAGCAACAATTTCCTTTGTTTTCCAGCTGCAACTAGAAGGAGGCTCCAACCCCCTATTTTCTCAGGCTACAACATGAGGGAAGCTACAACTCCCCAATTCTCTCGCTACAACCAAAAGGAGGCTACAACACCCTATGTTCTCCAACTACAACCGGAAAGTGGCTACAACCACTTGTCCTTTCCCCGTTCAACCACCCTGACATATAAGTAGAATGATGGAACCACTGTCACACTATCACTGTGAGATATAATTTTTTAAACATGTACCAATCAACCTGCACCAAACAACCTGTACTAATGACCTGAACCATGCATTAACCATGAATCAACCAATACCATAACCTGTAATCAACCTGTACCATAAAAAAGTGCATCAACCATGCACTAGCCTGTACCAAACAACCTATCTCATCAATATTATCAACCAAATCATATCTACTCATCAATATCAATCACCAAGACAACCCTCAAACGTGTGCATCCACCAAGCATAACACAACAACTCATAATCATCACCAAGATCAATATGTGCTTCTAATAATATACCAATACAAGTTTTCTACATCATTCATAAACCATGTGTCAACAATACTAATAAAAAGTGCCTTCAACCATGTACCAAGTATGTACCAATCATGTATCAACTACTCATCAACTATGACTCACCAATATGTACCAACATCATCAACTATAAACCTCATGTATGTGCCAACTCATCAACTACGTGTCTCAACCATGTGCCCAACATGTACCTCAACCAAAATCTCTCATCAATTTCATCATCCAAATATGATTTGTAACTATGTAATAGACCTGGTGTATAAGATCACATACCGGCAAACCTTCCTTAACTTTAACAACAAGAGACTAGCATTTTCATCAAACTTTACTTTAGTCTCGCATGACTAATTTTGGATTAGTCAAAAACCCTAACTTTCAATAATCATAACTATGTATCTGTAATGAATAAAGATTTTAAAATGGTACACAATGTTCTTTAGTGTATTTTATGCAATTCCTCCAGACTTCACTACTTGGAACCTCTCAGAAAAAGAGTTATAGCAAAAATGGCATACCTTGTTGAATTATGGCTTATTCTAGAGAGTGAACTTGTAGAGCGTGCCCTGCACAGAATATTTGTTGTATGGATCTGAAAATTGTACACATAATACTAAAGACTGTATTCTAACCAATACATTTGGTCTTACTGAATTTGGATCTTTTATGAATAATTTATGACGTTTTTACCCGAAACACATGTTTTAGACTAGTTTCAAGACTAACCACAAACCCTATTTTCTACGGCGTGTAACTCCAAAAATACAATGACCCATAAGCTAAAATTTGTATCACAACTACTTGGATATGTTTCCTCGATGTCCTCCCAATTTCATGGTCTAAATCATTCTAGAAAAAAAATTATTGCGAAAATGGTGAGATGACCTGTAAATAACATAACTTAGAAAGCATCATCAAAAAAATGTATCCTCCCTTGAATTTTGGCCTTCTTTACTTCACCTTCCCTCTAAAATTAGGCTTAGATATCCTTTCGTTACCTCAATCACCTATATATATTCGTATCCTCAAGTTTGATGAAAATGAGAGAGCCTTGCCTCTTATTTATACTTTCATGTAGCTTCCTCAAGGGGTTACCGTTTAACCATCTTAACCCATTTTCCTTATTTTAGGGTTAACCGACTTCTAACCACTTGTTCACTTAGTAATTTATCCATTAACTTTATTATTTAAATAATTTATTTTGTATTCACTTTGACTTATAGTACACTCATCACTTCACTTTATTATTTGCCTTCTAAAATCTCTTAAACCACTTTGACTACTTTGACCTTTTGGGGCTTCTAGATGACTCGTGAGGGTTCTCCAACTTCACATGACCATAACTCTCTAACTGTGAGGAGTTATGTGGTGTTCCACATACCACCGGAAATGGCATGATATGTACTATCCATATGGAATAGTCTTACCTACAAATATATCAAAACTCATACCATTATCCATCAAACAAACTTGGGTCCATTACCCAAACCTTTGTGCTACCGGAATTTCTTCAAGGGTTGACATCAATGACAACAAGCCCAAATAATCAACATTCTCCCCCTTTGGCATTTATGGAAACACTCTGATGCAATACTAAAGTCATATCACTCATGCTCACCTTGTGACCGTCGCTTCCCCTGGAACCATGCCTCTATTCTCTTTCTCCAAGCATTTACCTTTGCATTTGATAAATATCTCCCCCTTTGTCATCAATGGAAAAGGTATATTTCCATCTAGGGTTTCTCCCCCTAACTGAATTGTCCTTGGGCATAATCTCCCTGAATGAACTCTCCCTGAAACTGACCTCTTGACATGAAATTTTCCTCTTTATGGTGCTTCCTTGTGTAAATTTAAGACATATAAGATAAGCATTCAAAAGCATTCATTTTGGAGTATAAATTACTCTGAGTCTCTGTCGAAGATACTCAAAGGCTTCCCATGGAAGCAATTTTATAAATATGTCTACCACTTGTTCTTTTGTGCCCACATATTCAACTCTGATGTTATTCTCTACAACTTGCTCCCATAGAAAGTGATACTTGATTGAAATGTGATTTGTCTTGGAGTGCATCACCGGGTTCTTTGAGATACTAATGGCGCTTGTATTATCACAATACATTGGAATTGGCTCATCATAATCAACATGTATATCTGTCAAAGTTTGTTTCATCCATAGAACCTATGTACAACATGTTGTTATTGCAATATACTCAGTCTTGGTTGTAGATAAGGATATTGATGGTTGTTTCTTTCTTATCCATGATACTAGACACTCACCCAAGTAGAACGTTGTTCCACTGGTGCTTTATCGGTCATCAATGCAACTTGCCCAAACTGCATCTGTGTAGAAAATAAGTGATAGATCCTTTCCTTTTGGATACCATAATCCAAACTCTTATGTTCCTTTGAGATATATGAAAATCCTCTTCACTGCTACGACATGTGTTTCCTTTGGTGTTTCTTGAAATCGTGCCACCTGTCCAACTTCCTACATTACACTTGATCTGGATGTTGTCACATATAGTAAGCTACCAATCATTTACATGTATTTCCTCTGGTCTGTAGACTTTGAATCATCATCGTTGCTCAACTTGCAACTGGTTTTCATTCTTCCATTCCTAACCTCTTTAGCATTTCTCTGATATACTTGGTTTGAGAAATAAAAATTCCTTGGTTGCTTTGACGTATCTGAAGACCCAGAAAGAAGGATAGTTCTCCAAGTAATGAAATTTCAAATTCATTTTGCATATCCTTTGGAAATTTTTAACTTAACCTATCATCAATACTTCCAAAAATAATATCATCAACATAAGATTCAATTAATAAAATACTAACTTGAGTTAACTTGATGTAGAGGTTGTTGTATGCACTTCCTTTTCTGAACCCTGTCTGTTGTAGATATTTATCCAGTCTAGAGTACCATGCTCTAGAAGCTTTTTTTTAACCATACAAGGCCTTCTTCAATTTACACACATAATATGTGTTCTATGACAACTAAAATCCTTCTGGTTGTTCAATGTAGACTTCTTCTTCAAGTTCCCCATTCAGAAAAGTTGATTTCATGTCCATCTGATACACTTTAATATTCTTGGAGCATGCATAATCTAGGAGCAATATGATTGCTTCCATTATGGCAACTAGAGCAAATGTCTCTTCAAATTTGATTCCTTCAACCTATGTGTATCCTTTACATACCAATCTAGATTTGTTCCTTGTAACATGTCCATCTTCATTCAATTTATTTATGAATACTCACTTTGTGCCAATTACATTATTATTATTTTCTCTTGGAACCAATTCCAAAGTTTCATTCTTCTCTATTTGATCTAATTCTTCATCCATGGCCTTATTCCAAAATTCATCCATGCTGGCCTCTTCAAAATTGTTTGGTTCAATCATAGATGAGAGTGCTAGGTGTGTTTGTTCTGGTGAATGGAGTCTTCTTCTAGTCTCAACTCCTGCATCTTTGTTTCTGATAATATGATCTGAAGGATGATTCTTTTGTACTTGTTTTCTAGGTGTCTTTGGAGGCACTTGTTGAACTTGCTCTTCTACTTATGTATGATACTCTTCATATTCCCCTTCTACTTCTACTTATTCTTCATCTTTTGCTTCTTCTTCGTAAAGTTGTTCCATTGATTAATTTTTTTCTTCCTTTAATTTGCGTCCACCTGTTTCATCAACTGTTACATTGATGTTTTCCACAACTTTGTTCAACCTCAAATTGTAACACTTGTATGCTTTCCTTGTACTTGAGTAACCAACAAGTACTCCTTTGTCCACATGAGAGTCAAACTTTCCCATTCTCCCATATTCTCTTTTGATGTAGAATTTGCTTCCAAATACTCTGAAGTGTTTCACATTTGTTGGTCTTCCTTTCCATAGCTCGTAGGGGGGTTTTTTCAGTGTTGTTTATGAGCATTACTTTGTTTTGAATGTGAACTTTTGTATGCATTGCATGTGTCCAAAATATATTTGTCAATTTGGAATCCATTAACATTGTTCGAGCCATTTATTGTATTGTCATGTTATTTCTTTCAACAACTCCATTCTGTTGAGGTGTCCTAGCAACGAAAAATTTCCTTTTTATTTCATTCCTGCTGCAATAGTCCATAAATTCCTTTGAAGTGAACTCTCCTCCATTATCATATCTCAAACATTTGATTTTTGAATCCATTTTATTTTCAACCATCTCCTTGTAGACCTTGAAGTTTTCAAAAGCTTCTGACTTATTCCTAAGAAAGAAAAATATAGTCATTCTTGTATAATCATCAACTAATAACATAAATTATTTCTCACCTTTTAAACCCTTTGTTGTAATTGGTCCAACTAGATCAACATGCACAATTTCCAGTGGTCTTGTCGTTGACTATTCTTTTGATTTAAACCTGGTCTTTGTTCATTTTCCTTGTTGACAATGCTTGTATAAAGTGTTGGTCAGTTTCATAATCTGGGGAATTTCTCTAACTGCTTCCTTTTTCTGACTTTGACAAGGTTATGAAAGTGTATGTGAACCGTTCTTTTGTGCCATAGACAAATTTCATCTTCTTTTCCTAGACAACACTTTTCATTTCCAAATTCACTTAGTACATATATGTTGCTTGAAGTTCTTGCAGTTGTTGCAATCAATTTTCCTGAACCTTTTTTTCTTATCTCGCACTTTTGTGAATCGAAAGTAACTTTATGACCTTGGTCACACATTTGACTCACACTTAGAAGATTATGTTTCATATATTCTACTAGTAGAACATTTTATGCCTTGGTATTCTTGTTTCCAATTCTGATTGTGCCTTTTCCAATGATTTTAGGTGAATCATCATTTTCGAAGGAGACTGATCCATCTCTTTCCTTTATTAATGTAAGAAACATGTCTTTATCACATGTCATGTGTTTTGAACAACCATTGTCAACATACCAACCACGTTTCTTCTACTTAGCTTGTAGAGTGAGTGTGCATTCTTCATTTATATAATGATTATGCTTTCTTATCCATGTTCTCTTTTGAGGTTCCTGTCTGTGACTGTTGTGGTTCTGTTGTGGTTCTCTAGGAGGAACTGTCATTCTTCAATCTTTGGCCACATTTCCAAAGTTGTTACACTTGTATCATTCCACTTCAGTGCTCAATGATTCAAACATGTTTTAACTTCTTCTCTGTGTTTCACTAGGCCTTCTTGGATAACCCTTTTGTGTATGAATTTCAAAGTTATTTATGTTCTTTTTGTTAGCTCTGCAATTCATAGTTTTATGTCCAAAATTATTACATGCATAACATAAACGAAAAAAGATAGTTTGATACCTGGGAGTTGAAGATATTTTGAAAGGAGTTTCTCTTCTAAATCCTTCTTCTTCCTGAGGCCTATATGTCGGTTGTTGATTCTCAAATCTGAATCTTCTCGGTGGAGGAGTGTCCCTATAATCTTCCTTGTCGATATTCATATCCCCTTTGATTGTTTCTGCATATCTTTTTGGATATGTTTCTTGCTCTGTTGTTTTGAATCTTGATCCCTTTTTTGTCTGATTATATCCAAGTCCGGACTTTTCTTGATGAGGTTTTTGACCGTTGATAATGTCATCCAAAACTTTTGAGTTGTTCTGCATATTTTTCTTTTGAATATCCTTTCTTAACGTGACAATATTTGCTTCCAAATTTCCAATGATCATATCTCTTTCTTCTAGTTGTTCTTTGAGTGCTTCTTCAACTCTTTTATCTTCTTCTATTTGAACCTTCAAATTTGTGATCATTTGTTCTAGTTCATGAGTGTCTTCTTTCTTGTCTAGTTCCACTTGTAGCTTCTTGTTTTTCTTCTTTTCTCTTCTTACAACTTCTATGGCACACAACAATTATTCTCGGTAGTCAACTTATGCCTCTTCATATTCTTCTTCGGTGTCTTCTTTGTCAAAGTCTTCTATTTCCATGAACAGAACTCTTTATGTCTCACTGTCACTAACTTCATCTTCATCTAATGATGAGATGTCTTCTTTGGTGCATAAGCTTTTCTTGAAAACTTTCTTTGTGGTTCTTTTTCCTTTATATGTTTGTTTTCTATTTGAGTAATCTTCATCATTCTTCTTTTTTTTCTTATGAGGACATTTGTTAGAAAAATGACCAATACCATCACAATTAAAACAAATCAAAGGAAACTCACCTTTATATATGTCATTGGTTCCCTTGTTCAATCTTCTGACAAAGGTTGTCATTTCTTCATCATCTTCCGAGATGTGACTATTACTGCTATGTTCTTTTTCTTTTTGCTTTCCCTTTTGTTTTCCCTTTTTCTTTGACCTTTTGGATGCTTTGAAAGTTGCTTCTTTTGTATCTGGATTTTCCTATTCAATTCTCATTTCACATGCTGTGAAGATTCCATGTAGTTCGTTCATGCCTATTGAGTCTAGATCTACTCTTTATTCTAGTGTTGATATCTTAGGATCAAATTTCATAGGGAAAGATCTTAGTACCTTTTGAATAATTGCAGATTCTTTAATTTATTCTCCCAATCCTATGATTTCATTTACTGTTTCATCGACTCGTAAGAAGTAAGATGCAATATTCTCATCTTCCTTCGTATTTATTTGTTCGAACTGACCTCTGTAAGTTTGAAGCTTTGCTTCTTTGACTTTTGAATCACCTTCATAAATATTTTGAAGCTTGTCCCAAATCTCTTTAACAGATTTACAATGTATAAATTTGGTGTAAACTGATTCACAAAGACCATTCAGAAGTGCATTTGTGGATTTGGAATTATTTTTCCTGAGTTTTATTTCTCTTCCATTTGTCGGCAGAACTACTGGTTCTTTGTATCCATCTACAACTGATTTCCAAATTTCAAATCCATGTGCATGTATATATGTTTTCATCCTTATGCTCCAAAATGCATACTTTTGTCGATAAAATTGTGGTATTCCATTTGTATACATGTTATCGCTCTCCATGATCTACCTTTCAGTGGTTAAACTGGTTTCTGAAGGAAACTGCTCTGATACCAATTGTTGGATTACTGAGAGGGGGGATAAATCAGTAATAGAGAAATAGAATCATTTTTAACCGTATAATGAAAGTGTTATATCAGTGTAGCATTATTATCTAATAATTGAAGAGTAAATAAACAATGAACAAATGAGCAATCATACACATATAAATTACACCAGTGTTTTTATGTGGAAACACAAAGCGGGAGAAAACCACAGAATGCTTTATCTTATATGTCTTGAAGAATTACATTCATTGGAAGCACCAACTTCCTTTGTTTTCCAGCTGCAATTGGAAGGAGGCTCCAACCCCCTAGTTTTTTAGGCTACAACCTGAGGGAAGCTACAACTCCCCAATTCTCTGGCTACAACCAGAAGGAGGCTACAACCCCCTATGTTCTCCGGCTACAACCGAAAGGTGGCTACAACCACCTGTCCTTTCCCCATCCAACCACCCTGACGTATAAGTAGAATGATGGAACCACTGTCACACTATCATTGTGAGATATATTGTTGTAAACCTGTACCAATCAACCTGCACCAAACAACCTGTACCAATAATCTGAACCATGCAACAACATGTACCTCAACATGCAATCAACTTGTACCATAAACAAGTGCATCAACCATGTGCCAACCTATACCAAATAGCCTGTAATCAACATGTACCATAAACAAGTGCATCAACCATGCACCAACATGTACCTCAATCTGTACCATCAACAAGTGCATCGACCATGCACCAAACTTGTACGAATAACATATCACAACAACATGTCCAAACAACCTATCACAACAACCTGTCTCATCAATATTATCAACCAAATCAGATCTACTCATCAAGATCAATCACCAAGACAACTCTCAAATATGTGCATCAACCAATTATAACACAACAAATCATAATCATCACCAAGATCAATATGTGCTTCTAATAATATACCAATACAAGTATGTTACATCATCCATAAACCATGTGTCAACAATACTACTAATAAGTGCCTTCAACCATGTACCAAGTATGTACCAATCATGTATCAACTACTCTTCAACTATGAATCATCAATATGTACCAACATCATCATAATATACACCTCATGTATGTGTCAACTCATCAACTACTTGTCTCAACCATGTACCCAACATGTACCTCAACCAAAATCCCTCATCAATCTCATCATCCAAATATGATTTGTAACTCTATAATAGAACTGGTGTATAAGATCACATACCTGCAAACCTTCCTTAACTTTAACAACAAGAGACTAGCATTTTCATCAAACTTTACTTTAGTCTCACATGACTAATTTTGGATTAATCAAAAACCCTAACTTGCAATAATCATAACTATGTACCTATAATGAATAAAGATCTAAAAATGTTATACAATGTTCTTCAATGTCTTTAATGCAATTCCTCCAGACGTCACTACTTGAAACCTCTAAGAAAAAGAGTTATAGAAAAAATGGCATACCTTGTTGAATTATGGCTTATTCTAGAGAGCGAACTTGTAGAGCGTGCCCCGCACGGAATATTTTTTGTATGGATCTGGAAATTGTACACAGAATAATACAGACTTTACTCTAACCAATACATTTGGTCTTACTGAATTTGGATCTATTATGAAGAATTTATGTCGTTTTTACCTGAAACACATGTTTTAGACTAGTTTCAGGACTAGCCACAAACCGTATTTTCCAGGACGTGTAACTCCAAAAATGAAATGACCCACAAGCTGAAATTTGTATCATAGCTACTTGGATATGTTTCCTCAATGTCCTCCCAATTTCACGATCTGAATTATTCTAGAAAAAAAAAATATTGTGAAAATGGTGAGATGACCTGTAAATAACATACCTTAGAAAGCATCATCAAAAGAATTTATCCTCCCTTGAATTTCAACCTTATTTACTTCACCTCCCATCTAAAATTCGGCTTAGATATCCTTTGGTTACCTCAATCACCTATAGATATTCAATATGCTCAAGTGTGATGAAAATGAGAGAGCCTTGCCTCTTATTTATACTTTCATGTCGCTTCATCAAGGGATTACCTTTTAACCATCTTAACCCACTTTCCTTATTTTAGGGTTAACCCACTTCTAACCACTTGTTCACTTAGTAATTTCTTCATTAACTTTATTATTTAAATAATTTCTTTTGTATTCAATTTGACTTATAGTACACTCATCACTTCACTTTATTATTTACCTTCTAAAATCTCTTAAACCACTTTGACTACTTTAACCTTTTGGGGCTTCTATATGACTCGTGAGGGTTATCCAACTTCACATGGCCATAACTCTCTAACCATGAGAATTTATGTGATGTTCCACATACCACCGGAAATGGCATGACACGTAATATCCATATGGAATAGTCTCACCTACAAATATATCAAAACTCATACCATTATCCATCAAAAAAACTTGGGTCCATTACCCAAACCTTTGTGATACCGGAATTTTCTACCGAACTTTCTTCAAGGGTTGACATCAATGAAAACCAACCCAAATAAACAACACTATCAACCACTACCATTCACATTTTTATATAGATTTGGCTTCCAAAAGAAACCTAAATATTTCAAACTGTGTTCTAGATTAGTTATCTTATAGGAAAAAACATGAGTAATAAAAAAACATTTCTACTCAGATATCCCCCATAAGGTTATCATAGATTATTCCATAATAATTTCCATCCTAGTTACTTTGCAAAATAATTCCATGATTCCCTTCAATTTCTCAATGAATCTTCTGGTACCTTCACAGAAAATCAAAATATCATCTATGAAAAATAGATGTGTGATATTGCATGATACTCCAATAAAAACCCCTTTTATACTACAATTTCCTTATGTTTCTTTAAGTAACCTACTTAGTCCTTCAGATATTAAAAGAAAGAGAAGGGGGGATAGGGTACATCCTTTTCTAAATCCTCTCCCTGATATGAAGAAAGGGTTATTGCTCCATTTAATAATACAACAAAATATACTGAGGAAATACAAATCAATGGTGAAATATTAAATGGATTAAAATTAGTCAAATGTAAATCCAACTTACCTTGTCATAAGCTTTGGACAAGTCCACTTTCATCACCATTGTTCTTTAATTTTGGACTTTGATGGAAAGTAAGCATTATTGGGAAAGCCCAACTACGTCATGAAATTTTGTTACATCTAAGAACCAAAATTTCTCTCCATATGTGTGTGTGTGTGTTTAATCTGGGATGGTAGATTCTGTACAAGTCAAGTGGAGGTCCTAGCAATGCTTGGGGTATTTAAATGTGTGACGCAACAATCGAAAACTCTCTTTATCTTGTCTATTACTCTGAAGATACTTTGTGAGAAGATATGATTTTTGTGAACACTTTTGTGGACCCAACACTTGTTTTGTACCCGAAGGATGCATGTTCGAGGGTTTGGAGACTTCTGGACAGATCTGTAGGTTGGGTGATCCTAACACCATTAGAGTGATATATCCTTCATATATTATCTGC
Organism: Picea glauca; assembly: GCA_000966675.3. NCBI lineage: Eukaryota > Viridiplantae > Streptophyta > Pinopsida > Pinales > Pinaceae > Picea > Picea glauca. The sequence continues at coordinate 445,557 of JZKD02S1674185.1, forward strand.
AAAATATCATAAAGGTGTCCAAACAGGGGATTAATGGTCCTAGGAATGCGATCAAAAGGGAAAATGAGGGATCCAGGATGAGGGCAAGGGTTCTTGGTCTTGGTATTAGTTTTTCACATCGTCTCCCACAGTAGAAGATATTATTGATGCAAGTGAGGAGGTTTTTCAAACTACAGGTTTTGTGGGAAAAAACTTATCATTGGAGGATTTACAAGGTGGAGACCCTTCTATAGCCAAAGGGAGTCCTAATATTAAGCGCCAAAAGATAGTAAAATCCCAAGGTGGGGGGGATTCCTTGGTGGTTTAGAAGGATCTCCAACTCAGTCAAATAGCATATATGGATGGTCGCACTATTGTGGGGAAGTTTTGTGGTAGATGTGCTTCGATGGATTCCATTATTGTGTAGATGCAAATGGAGTGGTTGTCTGTTTGGACTATTTGTCGATTGTGCATCTCTTGTCTAGAGGGTGGATCGGTTTCATTTTCCATTCTAAGGAAGAGGCTAGTAAATTCCTTAAGGGTTGGTGGTATAGGGATAGGAATATCATTTGTGTGAATCCTTATTATCCTTTATTTGATGCTCAAGAGGAAACCATTTCCAGTATCCCTACATGGGTCAAACTTCCTAACTTTCCTCTAGATTGTTGGCCTAATTCAGGACTAAAGGCCATTGGAGAAGGTTTGGGAAAGTTCATTGCCTAAGATGATAGTTATAAAACAAGCAATATGCACTCAGTGGCTCAAATATTAATGGATTTGGACCTTCTCCAAAGGTTATTTGAACCCATGGAGTTGGTGGTGGGTGAGCGGTCCATTACTCCATTTGAAAAGAAGAAAAGTTTACAAAATAAATAATATACAAAAGAGAAGGGATTAAAATCTTTCTCTCCAATTCTTGGATCCCATGGCTCTGAACTTTCTCATATATTTATAAAATGAATGAACAATCTGGGCGTCACTAAAAATTTCCACCACCTGAAATTTTACTTGTAAAGAGACCCAAATATCTCTCAAATCGTGCATTTTTTTGGGAAAATCTCTATATAGAAAGTAAACGGGTCCATTTGGGAAGTGGGTTTTCAACCGTTTCTTCACATTCCTCACGGTTTGGCTGCAATCAGTCCTACAAAATCATCTATCTAATCTTGACGCCTTTCCAAATTTTATACGTTGTTGCTCATAAAATTGTTTGTAGAAATCCAATATTATTTTTGGATCAATCATCTTGAACGTATTTGGATAATAAAATCAAACCATGATCAGATCCGTATCAAATATTTGATAATAGAAACCTGTGAAACAAAAAGAAACCTAAATTAATAACCTAAAAATTGTGAATAACAATAAAATAAAAAATGAATTTAAACTAACTATAAGTTCTAAACAAACATTGTTTATAATGATCTTAAAATTCTAGAAGCTTCAAGTTAATAGAGAAGAGAAAAATATTAATTTTGGTTTTTTACAAAATCAAACAAATGATAGATAATTCTTTTTTATTTTTTATTAATATTATGAGATGCAAAATAAATAAATAAAATAATTTAATTAATTAATATCACCAAATGATTTTATGAA